>CAWUFW010015237.1:0-257500 GCA_963921515.1 Calotriton arnoldi
GGCTGGTGTTTCAGGGTTTAGGGCAGTGCAGTGGTGTGCGGGCAGTGTACGGGGTTGTGCTGGGGCTGGTGTTTCAGGGTTTAGGGCAGTGCAGTGGTGTTCAGGCAGTGTAGGGGTCGTGCTCGGGGTGGTGTTTCAGGGTTTAGGGCAGTGCAGTGCTGTTCGGGCAGTGTAGGGGTCGTGCTGGGGCTGGTGTTTCAGGGTTTAGGGCAGTGCAGTGGTGTTCGGGCAGTGTAGGGGGTCGTGCTGGGGCTGGTGTTTCAGGGTTTTGGGCAGAGCAGTGGTGTTCGGGCAGTGTAGGGGTCGTGCTGGGGGTGGTGTTTCAGGGTTTAGGGCAGTGCAGTGGTGTTCGGGCAGTGTAGGGGGTCTTGCTAGGGGTGGTGTTTCAGGGTTTAGGGCAGTGCAGTGGTGTTCGGGCAGTGTAGGGGTCTTGCTGGGGGTGGTGTTTCAGGGTTTAGGGCAGTGGTGTTCGGGCAGTGTAGGGGTCTTGCTGGGGGTGATGTTTCAGGGTTTAGGGCAGTGGTGTTCGGGCAGTGTAGGGGGTCTTGCTGGGGGTAGTGTTTCAGGGTTTAGGGGCGGTGCAGTGGTGTTCGTGCAGTGTAGGGGGTCGTGCTGGGGGTGGTGTTTCAGGGTTTAGGGCAGTGCAGTAGTGTTCGGGCAGTGTAGGGGGTCGTGCAGGGGGTGGTGTTTCAGGGTTTAGGGCAGTGCAGTTGTGTTCTGGCAGTGTAGGGGGTGATGCTGGGGGTGGGGTTTCAATTTTTGGGCAGTACAGTGGTGTTCGGGCAGTGTAGGGGGTCATGCAGGGGGTGGTGTTTCAGGGTTTAGGGCAGTGCAGTTGTGTTCGGGCAGTGTAGGGGGTCGTGCTGGGGCTGGTGTTTCAGGGTTTAGGGCAGTGCAGTGGTGTTCGGGCAGTGTAGGGGTCTTGCTGGGGGTGGTGTTTCAGGGTTTAGGGCAGTGGTGTTCGGGCAGTGTAGGGGTCTTGCTGGGGGTGATGTTTCAGAGTTTAGGGCAGTGCAGTGGTGTTCGAGCAGTGTAGGGGTCTTGCTGGGGGTAGTGTTTCAGGGTTTATGGCAGTGCAGTGGTGTTCGTGCAGTATAGGGGGTCGTGCTGGGGATGGTGTTTCTGGGTTTAGGGCAGTGCAGTAGTGTTCGAGCAGTGTAGGGGGTTGTGCAGGGGTGGTGTTTCAGGGTTTAGGGCAATGCAGTGTTGTTCGGGCAGTGTAGGGGGTCATGCTGGGGGTGGTGTTTCAGGGTTTAGGGCAGTGCAGTGGTGTTCGGGCAGTGTAGGGGGTCATGCACGGGGTGGTGTTTCAGGGTTTAGGGCAGTGCAGTGGTGTTCGGGCAGTGTAGGGTGTTGTGCTGGGGCTGGTGTTTCAGGGTTCAGGGCAGTGCAGTGGTGTTCAGGCAGTGTAGGGGGTAGTGCTGAGGCTGGTGTTTCATGGTTTAGGGCAGTGCAGTGGTGTTCGGGCAGTGTAGGGGGTCGTGCTGGGGTTGGTGTTTCAGGGTTTAGGGCAGTGCAGTGGTGTTCGGGCAGTGTAGGCGGTCGTGCTGGGGCTGGTGTTTCAGGGTTTAGGGCAGTGCAGTGGTGTTCGGGCAGTGTAGGGGGTCGTGCTGGGGCTGGTGTTTCAGGGTTTAGGGCAGTGCAGTGGTGCTCGGGCAGTGTAGGGGGTCATGCTGGGGGTGATGTTTCAGGGTTTAGGGTAGTGCAGTGGTGTTCGGGCAGTGTAGGGGGTCATGCAGGGGCTGGTGTTACAAGGTTTAGGGCAGTGCAGTGGTGTTTGGGCAGTGTAGGGGGTCATGCTGGGGCTGGTGTTTCAGGGTTTTGGGCAGAGCAGTGGTGTTCGCGCAGTGTAGGGGGTCCTGCTGGGGGTAGTGTTTCAGGGTTTAGGGCAGTGCAGTGGCATTCAGGCAGTGTAGGGGGTCGTGCTGGGGGTGGTGTTTCAGGGTTTAGGTCAGTGGTGTTTGGGCAGTGTAGGGGGTCTTGCTGGGGGTGATGTTTCAGGGTTTAGGGCAGTGCAGTGGTGTTCGGGCAGTGTAGGGGGTCTTGCTGGGGGTAGTGTTTCAGGGTTTAGGGCAGTGCAGTGGTGTTCGGGCAGTGTAGGGGGTCATGCTGGGGGTTGTGTTTCAGGGTTTAGGGCAGTGCAGTGGTGTTCGGGCAGTGTAGGGGGTCGTGAAGGGGTGGTGTTTCAGGGTTTAGGGCAGTGCAGTGGTGTTCGGGCAGTGTAGGGGGTCGTGCTAGGGGTGGTGTTTCAGGGTTTAGGGCAGTGCAGTGGTGTTCGGGCAGTGTAGGGGGTCATGCAGGGGCTGGTGTTTCAGGGTTTAGGGCAGTGCAGTGGTGTTCGGGCAGTGTAGGGGGTCGTGCTGGGGTAGTGTTTTAGGGTTTAGGGTAGTGCAGTGGTGTTTGGGTAGTGTAGGGGGTCGTGCTGGGGGTAGTGTTTTAGGGTTTAGGGTAGTGCAGTGGTGTTTGTGTAGTGTAGGGGTCATGTTTTAGGGTAGTGCAGTGGTGTTTGGGTAGTGTAGGGGTCGTGCTGCTGGTAGTGTTTTAGGATTTAGGTTAGTGCAGTGGTGTTTGGGTTGTGTAGGGGGTCGTGCTGGGGGTAGTGTTTTAGGGTTTAGGATAGTGCAGTGGTGCTTGTGTAGTGTAGGGGGTCGTGCTGGGGGTAGTGTTTTAGGGTTTAAGGTAGTGCAGTGGTGTTTTTGTAGTGTAGGGGTCATGTTTTAAGATGCAATGCTCCAATACCTGACCAGTCTGCACTACATAAAACTGCAAAAAAACTAAAAATAAAAAGTGTTTTTCACACTTTTGTCATTGGGCTATATGTGGGCTACATCTGGGTAATATTTGTGCTACATTTGGGCTCTTTTTCACTGGTGGCCATCTTGGAAGACTTCTTTGTTATGAAGTTTCCTAATTTCTTCATTTACTGCAGTCTCCTCAGTAGGAAATGCTTTCAGTTTTTACTTTGATTCCATCAAGAAGGCATTCAGATGTGTCTCACATCTGTCATAAATTCAGAATGTTAGCACTCTAGTTGCTCATTAGATCACTGGAGTAAAGCTACTGCTCACCAGGGAGTTAACTGGTAGTCTGCTGCTGGTATTTAAAGTGATTGTTTCAGTCTGCATGTCAGAATTTTCTAATGAAATAGAAGAGGATTTGAGATCTTACTTAAAACATGCCCTAATTTATCTTTCTGCAGCACTAACCATAATTTCTATTTCAAAAAGAACCCCTCATTTTGTTCCTTTTTAAATTAAATGTTTTAAGTGTTACCGGTTTATTCCAATCAAGATGGCTTCAGGTGTGCCATACTTTTGTCATAAGTAAGGCTGTTAGCGCTCTAGTTGTTCTTTAGAACACTCTGGGAAGCTGCAGTAGAACACAAAGGCATCAACTGGCAAGCTGCTCCTGTTGAAATATAACAGGAAGATATTTGAGATCACACTTGAAATATGTCCTAATTTTTCTTTCTACAGCACTAACCATAATTTCTATGACAAAATGAACCCCATCATTTTGTTCCTTTTTAAATTAAATGTTTTAAGTGTTACCAGTTTATTCCAATCAAGATGGCTTCAGGTGTGCCATACTTTTGTCATAAGTAAGGCTGTTAGCACTCTAGTTGTTCTTTAGAACACTCTGGGAAGCTGCAGTAGAACACAAAGGCATCAACTGGCAGGCTGCTCCTGTTGAAATATAACAGGAAGATATTTGAGATCACACTTGAAACATGTCCTAATTTTTCTTTCTACAGCACTAACCATAATTTCTATGACAAAATGAACCCCATCATTTTGTTCCTTTTAAATTAAATTGTTTAAGTGTTACCAGTTTATTCCAATCAAGATGGCTTCAGGTGTGCCATACTTTTGTCATAAGTAAGGCTGTTAGCACTCTAGTTGTTCTTTAGAACACTCTGGGAAGCTGCAGTAGAACACAAAGGAATCAACTGACAGTCTCTGCCCTTGTTGGATGTACATGTTTTACTGAGAATGTCAGACTTCATTCTCACATGACTGAGAAAGATAATGTGAATTTACAGAAAATATGCTCTCATTTTAGCTTCTGGAGCACCTTCCAAACCTCCATGGGACAAGCATGAGAAAATAGTGTTCTCTCAAACATGATTCATGATATCCCAGCAGAAGGTTTTTCACATGGTAAAATCACCTTAGAATACACCACAATTCCTAAAATTAGTATGGTACCATCAACAAATAAATTCTAATGTAACTAAAATCTGTTATCACCCTTTATAGTTCTCCTTTTGGTGACCCTCAAAATCTTCTATTCACTACAATGCATTTCAATGAGGTACTATCATTTATATTGGTCCCAAGATGGCTGCCAGCAATTCCAGGATGAAGTGCTGACAGCCAATCAGATCTCACGATGACATGTGTGGTTAGGCTCCGCCCAGATATATATGTGACTTTACTTTTGATTTTCTCAGGAACTACTGAACGGATTTACACCATTTAAGCAAAAGGCACAACACTGAACCAAGGGCTACCTCTTTGCCAAATTTGGTGTAATTCCGTTCAGCAGTTCGGGCTGTAGCTGCGACTAAAGGTTCCTATGGAAAAATGAATGGGGAAAACGCGTTTGGGACCCCCTTTTTCTCGGCCCCCGCTTGACGTATCACCCGAGACTTTCAGGATAGGAGCGGACCGGAGCGCCCCAACAAGTTGGAAACTTTCGCGAAGATTCGTCAACCGGCACCAACGTTATTTCAAATAGAATGTCGCGGATTTCCTATGGTTAATAGGTTTTAACTATAACTATCTACTGGCGACCGGTAGGCGGTCGCCAGTAGATAGTTATAGTTAAAACCTATTATCCATAGGAAATCCGCGACATTCTATTTGAAATAACGTTGGCGCCGGTTGACGAATCTTCGCGAAAGTTTCAACTTGTTAGGGCGCTCCGGTCCGCTCCTATCCTGAAAGTCTCCGGGTGATACGTCAAGCGGGGCCGAGAAAAAGGGGGTCCCAAAACACGTTTCCCCATTCATTTTTCCATAGGAACCTTTAGTCGCAGCTACAGCCCGAACTGCTGAACGGAATTACACCAAATTTGGCAAAGAGGTAGCCCTTGGTTCAGTGTCGTGCCTTTTGCTTAAATGGTGTAAATCGTTCAGTAGTTCCTGAGAAAATCAAAAGTAAAGTCACATATATATCTGGGCGGAGCCTAACCACACATGTCATCGTGAGATCTGATTGGCTGTCAGCACTTCATCCTGGAATTGCTGGCAGATATCTTGGGACCAATATAAATGATAGTACCTCATTGAAATGCATTGTAGTGAATAGAAGATTTTGAGGGTCACCAAAAGGAGAACTATAAAGGGTGATAACAGGCTTTAGTTACATTAGAATTTATTTGTTGATAGTACCATACTAATTTTAGGAATTGTGGTGTATTCTAAGGTGATTTTACCATGTGAAAAACCTTCTGCTGGGATATCATGAATCATGTTTGAGAGAACACTATTTTCTCATGCTTGTCCCATGGAGGTTTGGAATGTGCTCCAGAAGCTAAAATGAGAGCATATTTTCTGTAAATTCACATTATCTTTCTCACTCATGTGAGAATGAAGTCTGACATTCTCAGTAAAACATGTACATCCAACAAGGGCTGAGACTGTCAGTTGATTCCTTTGTGTTCTACTGCAGCTTCCCAGAGTGTTCTGAAGAACAACTAGAGTGCTAACAGCCTTCCTTATGACAAAAGTATGGCACACCTGAAGCCATCTTGATTGGAATAAACTGGTAACACTTAAACAATTTAATTTAAAAGGAACAAAATGATGGGGTTCATTTTGTCATAGAAATTATGGTTAGTGCTGTAGAAAGAAAAATTAGGACATGTTTCAAGTGTGATCTCAAATATCTTCCTGTTATATTTCAGCAGGAGCAGCCTGCCAGTTGATGCCTTTGTGTTCTACTGCAGCTTCCCAGAGTGTTCTAAAGAACAACTAGAGTGCTAACAGCCTTACTTATGACAAAAGTATGGCACACCTGAAGCCATCTTGATTGGAATAAACTGGTAACACTTAAAACATTTAATTTAAAAAGGAACAAAATGATGGGGTTCATTTTGTCATAGAAATTATGGTTAGTGCTGTAGAAAGAAAAATTAGGACATATTTCAAGTGTGATCTCAAATATCTTCCTGTTATATTTCAACAGGAGCAGCCTGCCAGTTGATGCCTTTGTGTTCTACTGCAGCTTCCCAGAGTGTTCTAAAGAACAACTAGAGCGCTAACAGCCTTACTTATGACAAAAGTATGGCACACCTGAAGCCATCTTGATTGGAATAAACCGGTAACACTTAAAACATTTAATTTAAAAAGGAACAAAATGAGGGTTCTTTTGAAATAGAAATTATGGTTAGTGCTGCAGAAAGAAAAATTAGGGCATGTTTTAAGTGAGATCTCAAATCCTCTTCTATTTCATTAGAAAAGTCTGACATGCAGACTGAAACAATCACTTTCAATACCAGCAGCAGACTACCAGTTAACTCCCTGGTGAGCAGTAGCTTTACTCCAGTGATCTAATGAGCAACTAGAGTGCTAACATTCTGAATTTATGGCAGATGTGAGACACATCTGAATGCCTTCTTGATGGAATCAAAGTAAAAACTGAAAGCATTTCCTACTGAGGAGACTGCAGTAAATGAAGAAATTAGGAAACTTCATAACAAAGAAGTCTTCCAAGATGGCCACCAGTGAAAAAAGAGCCCAAATGTAGCACAAATATTACCCAGATGTAGTCCACATATAGCCCAATGACAAAAGTGTGCAAAACACTTTTTATTTTTAGTTTTTTGCAGTTTTATGTAGTGCAGACTGGTCAGGTATTGAGCATTGCATCTTAAAACATGACCCCTACACTACAAAAACACCACTGCACTACCTTAAACCCTAAAACACTACCCCCAGCACGACCCCTACACTACACAGCACCACTGCACTATCCTAAACCCTAAAACACTACCCCAGCACGACCCCTACACTACCCAAACACCACTGCACTATCCTAAACCCTAAAACACTACCCCCAGCACGACCCCCTACACTACCCAAACACCACTGCACTAACCTAAATCCTAAAACACTACCACCAGCATGACCCCCTACACTACCCAAACACCACTGCACTACCCTAAAACATGACCCCTACACTACCCAAACACCACTGCACTACCCTAAACCCTAAAACACTACCCCCAGCACGACCTCTGACACTACACAAACACCACTGCACTACCCTAAACCCTAAAACACTACCCCCAGCACGACCCCCTACATTACCCAAACACCACTGCACTAACCTAAATCCTAAAACACTACCCCCAGCACGACCCCCTACACTACCCAAACACCACTGCACTACCCTAAAACATGACCCCCTACACTACACAAACACCACTGCACTACCCTAAACCCTAAAACACTACCCCCAGCATGACCCCCTACACTACACAAGCACCACTGCACTACCCTAAACCCTAAAACACTACCCCCAGCACGACCCCCTACACTGCCCGAACACCACTGCACTGCCCTAAACCCTGAAACACCAGCCCCTGCATGACCCCCTACACTGCCCGAACACCACTGCACTGCCCTAAACCCTGAAACACCACCCCTAGCACGACCCCCTACACTGCCCAAACACCACTGCACTGCCCTAAACCCTGAAACACCAACCCCTTCACGACCCCCTACACTGCCCGAACACCACCACACTGCCCTAAACCCTGAAACACCACCCCCAGCATGACCCCCTACACTGCCCGAACACCACTGCACTGCCCTAAACCCTGAAACACTACCCCCAGCAATACCCCTACACTGCCCGAACATCACTGCACTGCCCTAAACCCTGAAACATCACCCCCAGCAAGACCCCCTACACTGCCCGAACACCACTGACCTAAACCCTGAAACACCACCCCCAGCACGACCCCCTACACTGCCCGAACACCACTGCACTGCCCTAAACCCTGAAACACTACCCCCAGCATGACCCCCTACACTGCCCGAACACCCCTGCTCTGCCCAAAACCCTGAAACACCAGCCACAGCACGACCCCTACACTGCCCGAACACCACTGCACTGCCCTAAACCTTGAAACACCAGCCCCTGCATGACCCCCTACACTGCCCGAACACCACTGCACTACCCTAAACCCTGAAACATCACCCGAGCACGACCCCCTACACTGCCCGAGCACCACTGCACTGCCCTAAACCCTGAAACACCAGCCCCAGCACGACCCCCTACACTGCCCGAACACCACTGCACTGCCCTAAACCCTGAAACACCAGCCCCAGCACGACCGCCTACACTGCCCGAACACCACTGCACTGCCCTAAACCCTGAAACACCAGCCCCAGCACAACCCCCTACACTGCCCGAACACCACTGCACTGCCCTAAACCGTGAAACACCAGCCTCAGCACGACCCCCTACACTGCCTGAACACCACTGCACTGCCCTGAACCCTGAAACACCAGCCCCAGCACAACACCCTACACTGCCCGAACACCACTGCACTGCCCTAAACCCTGAAACACCACCCCGTGCATGACCCCCTACACTGCCCGAACACCACTGCACTGCCCTAAACCCTGAAACACCACCCCCAGCGTGACCCCTACACTGGCCGAACACCACTGCACTGCCCTAAACCCTGAAACACCACCCCTGCACAACCCCCTACACTGCTCGAACACTACTGCACTGCCCTAAACCCAGAAACACCATCCCCAGCACGACCCCCTATACTGCACGAACACCACTGCACTGCCCCAAACCCTGAAACACTACCCCCAGCAAGACCCCCTACACTGCCCGAACACCACTGCACTGCCCTAAACCCAGAAACACCACCCCCAGCATGACCCCCTTTACTGCTTGAACACCACTGCACTGCCCCAAACCCTGAAACACCACCCCCAGCATGACCCCCTACACTGCCCGAACACCACTGCCCTAAACCCTGAAACACCACCCCTGCACGACCCCCTACACTGCCCGAACACCACTGCACTGCCCTAAACCCTGAAACACCAGCCCCAGCACAACCCCGTACACTGCCCGCACACCACTGCACTGCCCTAAACCCTGAAACACCAGCCCCAGCACGACCGCCTACACTGCCCGAAAACTACTGCACTGCCCTAAACCCTGAAACACCACCCCCAGCAAGACTACCTACACTGGCCGAACACCACTGCACTGCCCTAAACCCTGAAACACCACCCCCTGCACGACCCCCTACACTGCCCAAACACTACTGCACTGCCCTAAACCCTGAAACACCACCCCTCAGCACGACACCCTACACTGCCCGAACACCACTGCACTGCCCTAAACCCTGAAACACCACCCCAGCACGAACCCCTACACTGCCCGAACACCACTGCAGTAAACCCTGAAACACCACCCCCTGCACGACCCCCTACACTGCCGGAACACCACTGCACTGCCCTAAACCCTGAAACATCACCCCCAGCACAACCCCTACACTGCCTGAGCACCATTGCTCTGCCCTAAACCCTGAAACACTAGCCCCAGCACGACCCCCTACACTGCCCGAACACCACTGCACTGCCCTAAACCCTGAAACACCACCCCCAGCACGACCCCCTACACTGCCCGAACACGACTGCACTGCCCTAAACCCTGAAACACCAGCCCCAGCAAGACCCCCTACACTGCCCGAACACCACTGCATTGCCCTAAACCCTGAAACACCAGCCCCAGCATGACCCCCTACACTGCCCGAACACCACTGCACTGCCCTAAACCCTGAAACACCAGCCCCAGCACCGCCCCCTTCACTGCCCGAACACCACTGCACTGCCCTAAACCCTGAAACACCACCCCCTGCACGACCTCCTACACTGCCCGAACACCACTGCACTGCCCTAAACCCTGAAACACCACCCCCTGCACCACCCCTACACTGCCCGAACACAACTGCACTGCCCTAAACCCTGAAACACCACCCCCTGCACCGCCCCCTACACTGCCCGAACACCACTGCACTGCCCTAAACCCTGAAACACCACCCCCAGCATGACCCCCTTTACTGCTCGAACACCACTGCACTGCCCCAAACCCTGAAACACCACCCCCAGCATGACCCCCTACACTGCCCGAACACCACTGCCCTAAACCCTGAAACACCACCCCTGCACGACCCCCTACACTGCCCGAACACCACTGCACTGCCCTAAACCCTGAAACACCACCCCCTGCACGACCCCCTACACTGCCCAAACACCACTGCACTGCCCTAAACCCTGAAACACCACCCCCAGCACGACCCCCTACACTGCCCGAACACCACTGCACTGCCCTAAACCCTAAAACACCACCCCCAGCACGACCCCTACACTGCCCGAACACCACTGCACTGCCCTAAACCCTAGAACACTACCCCCAGCATGACCCCCTACACTACCCGAACACCACTGAACTACCCTAAACCCTAAAATACTCCCCCCATCACGACCCCCTACACTACCCGAACACGACTGCACTGCCCTAAACCCTAAAACACTCCCCCAGCACGACCCCCTACACTACCCGAAAACCACTGCACTGCCCTAAACCCTACAACACTCCTCCCAGCACGACCCCCTACACTACCTAAACACCACTGCACTGCCCTAAACCCTAAAACACTACCCCCGCATGACCCCCTACACTACCCAAATACCAATGCACTACCCTAATCCCTAAAACACTACCCCCGCACAACCCCTACACTACCCAAAGACCACTGCACTACCCTAAACTCTAAAACAATACCCCCGCATGACTCCCTACACTACCCAAAGACCACTGCACTACCCTAAACCCTAAAACACGACCTCCTACACTACCCAAACACCACTGCACTACCCTAAACCCTAAAAACTACCCCCAGCACGAACCCCTACACTACCCAAACACCACTGCACTACCCTAAACCATAAAACACTCCCCCAGCAGTACCCCCTACGCTACCCAAACACCACTGCACTACCCTAAACCCTAAAACACTACCCCCAGCAGTACCCCCTACACTACCCAAACACCATTGCACTACCCTAAACCCTAAAACACTACCCCCAGCAGTATCCCCTACACTACCCAAACACCACTGCACTACCCTAAACCCTAAAACACTAACCCCAGCACGACCCCCTACACTACCCAAACACCACTGTACTACCCTAAACCCTAAAACACTCCCCCAGCATGACTCCCTACACTACCCAAACACCACTGCACTACCCTAAACCCTAAAACACTACCCCCAGCACGACCCTCTTCACTACCTAAACACAACTGCACAATTTGTTACAGGCGTTGCAACGCAGGTCTGTGGTGCTTACTGGAAGTACCTGGTGGGCTAGTTGGGCCCCAGGGACTCTCAGGATTCAAGGTGACCTAATCCCCCAACTTAAAACGCGCCACGGGCGCGTTTGCACAGTGGTGAAGGGAGGAGCGGGGCCTCAGGTGACATGTGCGCAAACACGCCCTGTGGTGCGTTTTAAGTTGGGGAGTTAATTCCCTTTGAATCCTGGGGGCCAACTAGCCCACCAGGTACCTTCAGTAAGCACAACAGAGTTGCGTTGCAGAGAGGTGAAAAAGGTGCGTGGCCTCGGAACGCCTCTCTGCAACTCAGCTCTGTGGTCCTAACTGTAGGTACCTGGGGGCTAGTTGGGCCCCAGGGACCCTCAGGATTCAAGGGGACTTAATCCCGTAACTTAAAACGCGCCACGGGGCGCGTTTGCACACATGTCACCTCAGGCCCCCCCTCCCTTCACCATTGTGGAAACGCGCACTGGCTCTGGTTAGTCAGAGTCAGTTACCACCAGTACCCGTCTGAAAAAGTTGTGGGCACAGGATGATTTTGCAACAAGGCCTCTTTCTGCTCCTCTGTTGGTTCTTTCTGCACATCTTTTGCTTCTTTCTGTGCGTTTTTCTTCTTTCTTCACATGTCCTACCTCTGTTGGCATAGTTAGAAACTAGCATTTAAAAAACCTTTGAAATTCACTTAAAAAATCATAGGTTTCAGGCACGTTATAGTTAGAAATTAGCATTTAAAAAACCTTTGAAATTCACTGAAAAACCATAGGTTTCAGGCACGTTATAGTTAGAAATTAGCATTTAAAAAACCTTTGAAATTCACTGAAAAAACCATAGGTTTCAGGCACGTTATAGTTAGAAATTAGCATTTAAAAAACCTTTGAAATTCACTGAAAAAACCATAGGTTTCAGACACGTTATAGTTAGAAATTAGCATTTAAAAACCTTTGAAATTCACTGAAAAAACCATAGGTTTTAGGGACAGTTATAGTTAGTTGGACATTGCACTCGTACAAAACCCGTGAAATTCCCCTGTTATAGTTAGTTCAGCTAACTATAACTCGCGCCCCGCAATGCACTGCTGATGACGTCACATATTACATCACTCATGACATGGTCAGTGACATCACTGATGACATCACTGATATCTCAAATGACATCACTGATGACATCATCCATGTGATAATTTCATGCATCTTCTCACACCCTAATATAACTTTTGATACACCCACTCTAAATTACAGACTGCCATTGTCAAAACCATAGACACTCCAACACCAAAAACTACATACCCACTCACTGATTCTTAGGTCTACACACACATCCACTCACTCACCTGTACAGTCACTCATACTTACAGTCACTCAGTACAGGACTATCATATGCACTCATACACCTATATAAATACTCACACACCGCCACTCATCCATAGAGGTACTCACACACCTAGTCAGTCATGCAAAAATTAATCACACACCCATTTACTCACCTGTACAGTTATACACACACCAGTTCACTTACTCATACAAATACTAGCACATTCTTACGCTCTTATACAATAACCGATACAAGCACACACGCATCCATACAGCCACTCTCACAATAACACACTCTCACTAATAGCCATTTAAATACTCTAACACACATATATACTGCCTTTTACATATGTAGTTACTCGCACATGTACCACTGAGATATACATTCACTCACTAACACACCCATACACACACACTCACCCACCCAAGCAGTCCATCACAGATGCACTCTTGAAATCATGCACCCAGTGAATCACCCACTCACACATCTATGTATAGAGTCACACACACCCCACCCACACAAACACTCAGGCAGCCATACAGATACTCAGAGAACCAATCAATAACCCATATAGACACTCATGTAGCTATTCGCAAATCCATGCATCCACTTACACACCAACAAACAGACGGATACAGACATTCACACAGTTTAGTCACTAACCCATGCATTCAGTAAGATACGTTTAATCACTCACTTGTAGAGTCAGTCACTCACGTACTAAATCATCCATTCAGACACTTATACACCCACTCATTCTTCAATACGCCTTTCCCTATATATATTAAACATATTTAAACTTTACAGAAACACACAGTCACTGGATGATGTCATCAGTGATGTCATCAGTGATGTCATTTGAGATGTCATCAGTGATGTCACTGACCATGTCATGAGTGATGTAATATGTGACGTCATCAGCAGTGCATTGTGGGGCGCGAGTTATAGTTAGCTGAACTAACTATAACAGGGGAATTTCACGGGTTTTGTACGAGTGCAATGTCCAACTAACTATAACTGTCCCTAAAACCTATGGTTTTTTCAGTGAATATATATATATATATATATATATATATATATATATATATATATGTATGTATATATCTTCATGGTATGTAGATGTGGAGTTAAGAATAGCAGTTAAGAATAGCAGTTACCTTCTCAATACTTTGATCCTCGATATTTTTTACATGATAATCTGTTCACATTATATTTTTGTCCTCAATATTCTGTCTGCGATCCTTTTCTTATGATATGTGAAAGAGCATTTTTCTCTATCTGGCCTTTACTTTCATTTCATCGGTACATTATAAAGTCAGAGGGTACTATAAATAAAATCATGTCATCACTCAATCATGATAATATATTGGAAATGAGTATTGGAAGTCACAATGTAGCAGATCTGAAGTTTGTGCCTTCAAATGCATCCTCAAGACAGCAGAGGGTTTAGTGGATGCCTTAAAGGATAACTTACTATTGTTTGACGGTTGAGAACTGACAGGATGGTTTTCTCATGGTTTATCGTGTATGCATTCTCTTAGAGCTGATATCCCCTGAAGAAGGGCTTCAGCCCGAATGCATCGGGATGGAGGAGTGTAATCAACAGCCTTGGTTGATATATATCATTTTTGAAGAAATATGATTTGGAGAAATTCAAAGTTGAAGATGGGGGATGACTAATAAATATCGCCTTAAAACAAGGAGCGCACTGTGTTTGAATTTACTTTGAGTGAAACGATAGAATAACCCCGGGATGATGGGGCCACGCAGTGCTAGAGGGGACGGACCCTAATAGGGGACGCAGCATTTTGGTTTATGAACACACTCTTCGATCAGAGAGTGAGACCCTTTTTTAGCACGCTACAAACAGAATATAGAAGCAACATTTGATGAATTATAGTGCGTGTTCTTTCACTTATATACATTTATTCAATGTTTCACATTTGCAGGGTATTCTGGGCAAGAAAACATTAGGGGAGCCATACAAGTGACACCTTCCTGGATTCCCCTTGATGTCTACTGTTCATAAATGTCTAGTTTGATAGGTTTCCCTACATGGTTGCCAGCCCCAGGACTAATTAGTACACCTACCATAGTTATCATTATCTCCACAATACATTTTGGGCGCTTTCCTGACATGGGCACTTGGCCCACCCACACAAGTGAGGGAGCAGTTTTAACAGACGGCCTGGGGGAAAAGTGGGTGGCAGGAAATTTGTGCCGGCATGGTCATCCCACAACTTACCCACACAAACATGTGAGGAAAATTTGACTTTTTAGCTAAATGTGAGGTTTGCAGGGGATACTGGGTAAGAAATCATTAAGGGGTCCACATGAGCCACACCTCCCTTAACTTCCCCAGGTGTCCAGTTTTTAGAAATGTCTGTGTTTGGTAAATTTCCGTAGATGTCCGGCGAGCCCGGGACCAAAAACAGAGGTCCCCCTTTGCAAAACAAGGTTGTTTTGTGATGGATAATTTTGATGTCTCTGCAATACGTTTTGGGCCTTTCCCTGTCGCAAGCACTTGGCCCACCTACACAAGTAAAGCCCCATTTTTCTCAGGAGACTTGGAGGGATGCTGGGTGGTAGAAAATCTGTGTCAGCCTGCAGATTCCAAGACTTTGCCTCACAGAAATGCAAAGAAAATGTAATTTTTTTAAGGCAAAGTCTGAGCTTTGCACGGGATTTTGGATAAAAACACCTGGGGCCACATTACAGAATAAGCGCATATTCATTGTTACGCTTAGAAAGGTACACCCCGCACAAACAATGAATATGCACCCTATTACTATGAATGCGCTGACCCCAGGGCAGCTGCGAGAACGCGGGCTGCCCTGGGGGTAGCACGTTCAGGTGAAAAACGGAGGGCTGCTTAAAAACGGAGTGGCTACTTTATAGTCGCTCCGTGTTTCCACAGTGCAGGCGGCAACCCGCCTGCACTTTGAAGGGGGATTAGAGATCCCCTTACAGGTGGGTGCAGTCAGTGACTGCACCCACCTGCAAGGGGATGTTTGGGAGGTCCATGGGACCCCCTTAACCCCCACCAGAGGGCTGCCATCAGGAGCCATACTGACAGTGCACCACCTTTTAGGTGGTGCACTGTTAGTGCGCCTCCTGAGGGCTTCTTTGCTTCTGTGCCCACGTCTGTAATACGGCGCGGGCGCAGAGGTAAAAGGATTCCCTCATTTGCATGGGTTACGCCTGCATGCAAATGAGGGAATGCCACTTGCAGATAGAGCTGGTGCTTTATGTACGCCACCACTATCGGTATTACAGAAGGGGGTGTCTGTGGCCCCTGCTGTAATACCAAAGCGCCCAGGGAGCGTGCAAACGAGGCGCAAACGCCCATTGCGCGCCCGGGGCACTTTATGTTATACGGCCCCTGGTGAGAGCCACGCATCTCTCCCCACCCTGGACTCCCCCAAGTGTCTAGTTTTCAAAAATGTGCTGGTTTGGTAGATTTCCCTAGGTGCCAGCTGAGTTGAGGCTCACGGTCCACAGCTACCCACACTGCAAAAGACACATTGTTTTTCAGTGGAAAAATGTGATGTGTCTACGTTGCATTTGGCACCCTTTCGTGTCACAGGCCTACCCACACAAGTGAGGCACCATTGTTCTCTGGAGACTTGGGGGAACGCTAGGTGATAGGAAATTTGTAGCTGCCTGTAGTTTCCTAGAATTTGCCTCACAGAAATGCAATGAAAATGTGGTTTTTTTTTAAGGCACAGTTTGAGCTTTGGATGGGATTCTGGGTACAAAAAACTGGTGAGAGCCACAAAAGTCACACCATCCTGGACTCCACCAGGTGTCTAGTTTTCAAAAACGTGCTGGTTTGGTAGGTTTCCCTGGATTACGGCTGGGCAGGGGCCCAAAATCCACAGCTACTCACATTGCAAAAAACACATGGTTTTTCAGTAGAAAATGTGATGTGTCTAGATTGCATTTGGCAAGTTTTCCTGGCACAGGCATTTGGCCTCCCCACACAAGTGAGGCCATGTTTTTCTCGGGAGACTTGGGGGAATGCTGGGTGGTAGGAAATTTGTGTCTGCCTGCAGATTCCATGACGTTTCCTCACAGAAATGCAAGGAAAAGGTATTTTTTAGGAAATGTTTGAGCTTTGCTCTGTATTCTGGGTAAAAAAACACCTGGTAAGAGCCATGCAAGTCACCCCACCCTGGACTCCCCCGGGTGTCTAGTTTTCAAATATGTGCTGGTTTGGTAGGTTTCCAAGGTGCCTGCTGAGCTGGGGCCCAAAATCCACAGCTAGCTGCCTTGCAAAATAACATGCTTTCTGCTGGGTGAAATATGATGTCTCCTAGGTCACCTTTTGGGGTGTTTTGTGCCGCAAGCGCAAGGGCCAGCCCCACAAGTGGGGTACTATTTTTATTGGGCAACATGTGGGAATGCAGAATAGTAGAAAATGTGTTATTACCAACTGAACATCTCTACGTTTGTGCCTTTCAAATGTAAGCAAGTGTGTAACACAGAATACATTTAACTGAATGGCCTCTGAAACACATGCCAGTATAGGTACCCATAAATTCAGAGATGTATAAACACCCACTACTCCTAAAATCAGTATTTGATGTACATTTCAGAAATACAGAGTTTTCCCTCATACCCTTTTCCCATTCTTTATAATTTACCATATGAATTGCTGTATAGTCGGTACACAATGAAAAACCATTGTAAGGTGCAGCTCGGTTGTTGGCTCGGGGTACCTCTGGTTCTTAGAGAACCTACAAGCCCTAGATATCCCTTCAACCAGACGTAACGGTATATTGTTTCAAGAAATCTGCCATAGTAAGAAATTAGAGATGCAAATGTAGATACAAATGGCTGTTTATTTTCAACTTAATTTCAATAATTTTTTATTTCAACTGTGCGATCCACCAAGGGTTTCATACCCGTTTCTACCACAAACTGGAAGGAGGTTAAAAGCACATAAAATAGGAAAAATGCGCTATCTCCCAGTAAAATGCCAAAACTGTGTAAAAAAATGTTTCTGAATCAAGTCTGCCTGTTCCTGAAAGCTGGGAAGATGGTGATTTCAGCACTGCAAACCTTTTGTTGATGCCACTTGCAGGAAAATAACAGACTCTTTCTTCTGCATCACTTTTTTCCATTGTTTCCCAAATAACCAAAATTTAGTCATATTTTGGCTAATTTCGCAGTCCCCTCCAGGGTAATCCACAAACCCTGGGAACCTTAAAAATCCCCAGGATGTTGGAAAAAAGTGCCCAGATTTGGCATGGATACCTTATGTGCAAAAGAAGTTATGGAGCCCTAAGTGCAAACTACCCCAAATAGTCAAATAAGGGTTCAGCACTGGGGGGGAAAGGCCCAACAGCTAATGAGTTAATCAAACATGCACAAGCTATTTTCGTATTAACTATGTTTCGGGCTCATGCATTTAAAAATGTGTGTAATACATTATGTGTGCACCCTTGTAAATATTAGAAGACATTTCTACCTTGCACTCTTGCTAAGTCAGTTATTGGTTTGGTAAATGGAACCAATGTGTTGTACTTCAGAATATCTAACATAAGTGTTGTATCCTAAATATAAATGACACACCGATTTTCTCTTTGGGTGAAGACTATTTATGATAAACTCCAACGTGGCAATATGTTTCTTTACAATATTTAGGACACAATATGTTTAACAGATGATATTTAGTTCTCTAAATTTTGGTACCATACCAAACCAAAGAGAGCTCTTGAATCCCATAGATCATTAGCTTTGTGGTATTTTGTGCCAAGGAGTCTTAAAGATGAGCGCCGGAAACATAGCTTGCATATGAGTCCTTGGCCGCCTTCCTGTTAAAATCAGCAGACACTTCTGGAGTGTATTCTATGTCGGCGTAGTCGGCTCATTTGCATTGAACTGAAAACTTTCATTGTTCCTACTGCCTTTTCTCGGGTGATTTATTTGAATCAACTACTGGTGTATTTGGAGCACATTAGCTAAAGCACCTCTGGCCTGTTCGCCTTTGAAGAAAACTGGCACAATGTATGTAATATTTGCACACTCTGCAGTCCGCGAGAATGTCTGGCGGGCATCCCCATAGCTATCTGAGAAAAGGCTTTTAATTAAGAGCTTGTTGGGACAGGAATGCCACCTGCATGATTTGCAGGCAAGAGCCTCTGCCTCGACTGTACCCAGTTTTGAGTTTCTCTTTAGTTCTGAATGGTTATTTTGGTCTCATCACAAGCCAATCTTGGGCAAGTGCTAGCAGGCTCTGTGACTAGGTACTGTAAAGTGCTGTGACCTTGAGTGGGGCTATGTAGTACGGACGGTAAACATCGTTTACCACGCATGCGATACAACGCATGCCATTACAACGCTGTCATTACAACGACCGCGTTGTTACATTGCATACCATTACAACGCAAGTCGTTACAACGACTTGCTGTAGGGGGCAGAAGGTGTTGGATTTAAAATCCAACACCTTCCCTAATGTTGCACAGACTGGAGTTGGAATAGTAAATTATACTATTCCAAAATCCAGCGCCCTCCCTACAGCAAGTCGTTGTAATGACTTGAGTTGTAATGGCATGCGATGTTACAACCCAGTCATTGTAATGATCGCGTTGTAATGGCATGCGTTGTTAACGCATGCGATGTAACGTGGCCTATTCAGTACGGACAGACACACCAAGTATGCCTTCTGGTTAGGGTGGAACTAGTGTCCCCTTCCAGATTGTAAATTACTGACAGTGGTTGCAGCATGAAATGTTAGTGGCAGTAAATGCATTTTCCTGATACCTGCAGTGGTCAGTAGCCTACAAGCCTTGTGGGTAAATTGTCTGTTTAGTTCAGGAGAACCGGGTCCTGTTTGTGTGTGTGTATGTGCATGCATGTACACCTTCAGTGTATGGCAGAGGTCTGGAAGGGGTATGTGTGTCATGTTATACTATTAATACTACAGAATCCATTTAGATTCTGTTGTGTGGGTACTGTATACAAATCAGAGGATGAGGTCACCTTTCTGAGGGGCTGTGTGCCTCACTTGGCTGAAGCCAATGCACCAAATGGTAGAATGCTATGGAAATCTTTTATGGGAAGAGTCCCGGAATCAGCAAAGGATGTCTGGAAGAACTATATAAAGAGTGCCATTTCCCAACATCAGCACAAATTAAGCACTGGCTACACCTGTGCCTCTCCTAACAGCGTGGTTTCAAGAATTTCACAGAGGGTAGGAGCCTTTTTATAAATAGGCAAGTCACTCCGTTCAAGAGTCAGAGAAACTTTCCCATGGAAACCGCCCCTAAATTCTAGTAACCAAAATACAGATGCTCCATATAATCAGACTTGATATTTAATTTAATTGTTCGCTATCTAATGTGTCAACACGCACCAAGGCCCTGACTCTCAAAATAATTTGCAGTCATAAGTGCAACTAACGACTGCAAAAAGTTACAGTTTAATTCCCAAATCCAATTCACAGAATTAGGAGTACAGGGTTTTTCTACCCCATAATCCAAATCCCAACTGTGTAAAATCTCCATGCATGATGAATGTTCTACTGTCGTAAGTGTAGGGTTAGGGGCTGCAGTAATGGGGTGGGGAGCGGGGGTGGGTGGCATTGTGAATGTGAGGATAGTTGATTAAAGTGTACATTTGTGGGTATTCACTAAGGTTCTCGGTGGTTTTAAAACATAAATTTACACAATTACTAAATAATGCTGGAACGTGCAAAGTGGGTCTGAAAAAGCTACAAACCGCTGTATTCAACAGGTGGAAACCAAACCCTATTCTCAAAGTGAGCCTATTTCCCATGTGGAGAATAAATAGAAAACATAAAGCATATGTAAATACAAATTTCTTTCAAATTTGTTGCTGAAAATTGTTTATACTGCAGATTATCCTAAGGGGCACGAGAACCTGAAAAACATATGACCAGTGTAGGTGTTCAAGAGGCAGTCCTCCAGTTTGTGTGAATAAGAGAAAAATAGGCTATTTTGGAAAATCGTGATCTGCAATATGAAAAAGTCTTAATTGCTGTTTTGTAAATTGGGCCCTTATCCATGAGGCCCACATTTCTCAAAAAAATGCCCCTCTCCTTTACACCATTTCTGAGTCATTTCTGAGTTATGGGTTGTTTTTGTTGCGGTCTGTTGTTCCTAACGTCAAAAAATATTTGACAAAATGTTTTACTGTATATTAAGACTTGCCATGAATATCTAGAACTATAGATGGGTAACAGTGATTACCTGTCGACATTTCGGTCTTGAAATTTGGTTCTTGATATACTGTGCAATCGATATTCTAGTTTCAATATTCACAGTGCACACCACAAATGAGAGCCTTGCATAAGAATACAATTGTTACTTTACTAAATGCATGGTAATACAACTGTCTCACCATGTCACCTGATAACTTGCTTACAAAAATATCACCCTCATTTTATTTCTCCATATTTTGGTTTTAGAGAAGAATGCTATACTTTCAAATTGCAAATTATTGTTTTGAAGTACTTTGGTCCTTGTGAGGGATAGTAAAGACTCATACAAATATCAATAGATGACTGACAGAAACTAACATTAAACACAACAGCATCAATTAGACTTACCACACCGCCACCTGCAGAGTGCACCAGCACAGACATCCCTTCTCGGAGATTGGCAACCTCGAACAGCATCATGTAGGCAGTTACAAAGTTCATGGGAAAGGCCGCAGCTTCCGAGAAGCTCATGTCATCGGGGATCTTGTACACAAACTCCACCGGTGAACAGACCACCTCAGCCCAGGCATTGTAATTCACAAAGGCCATCACTCTGTCTCCGATCTGTAAGCATAAAGGGCAGGCTGCAGTAACTCGGCACATTTGGTTTGCTTTCTAAATGCAATATAGTTGATATGTGGATAAGAAATTCAATCTCTACAGCTGCTAGCTTGGGCTCAGTATGTACTGATTGAAACTAAGTTGACCCAAAAATAAGGTACATAAGAGTAATGAGGGATACCTTCCACATCAAGCAAAAAGTGACAGTTGCCCTGCCCAGGAATCGACATCACTTCCGTTACTGGGACCTCCGGGGGCCCTCCCCGGCAGTGAAGTCACTTCCGGGGGTTTTCTGACATCACCATGGTTACGTGCTAGTCACCTGATCATGGTCCTAAAACTTGGTTAGGATGCTGTCATAACAGGTATGGGCCCCATTGCCTTGTGTCTAGGGCTTTGTCTCAGGCAAAATTGCAACACTTTCGGGGTGCACAGTATGTGAGTCTCTAACAAAGCAATGCCGGGCATGTTCAGACAGCCGCAGTCATGAAATCTTGATGAGGACTCCTCAATGAGAGACTCGGGAAATACACAGACAGAGCCCCCAACCCCACGGTCTCTCTCAGCCATCTGTCTTATCTTGGATGGTGCATATTTGACTTAAAAAGGTCTTTTGTTAGAAACATCTGGACAAATTCATAATTGATTCAAGACTTTGTATGAAATGGAACCCAAACGCAGATGGCTGCTACTCACCCTCTCCAAAGTAGGCCAATCGCATAGTTAGCAAGCTTTACTAAGTATAAAATGTCCTCCTAAGGCCACACACACAATCAAAAGCAGCCATCTGCTATGAATCGGAACCCAAACGCAGATGGTTGCTCTCCCTCCTCAAATTAGGCCCTTCACATAATTAGCAAGGTCTACTAAGTATAAAATGTTGTCCCAAGGCCACACACACAATCAGAAGCAGCCATCTGCTATGAAATGGAACCCAAATGCAGATGGCTGCTCCCCCTCCCCAAAGGGGGTCCCTACATAATTAGCAAGCTCTACTAAGTATAAAATGCTGCCTCAGTGCCACACACACATACACAATCAGAAGCAGTAGAGAAACGCTTATTTTAAGTCTGTGGACAGAGGGGCCCGATCAACATGGAGAAAAGATTCAACCTGAATTGCGGGGAGCAACCGGGCGATACAGGACAACTTCTGGCTCAGTTAAAAACAATGAAAGCATATATCATTCAAATTATTTTTTTCCATTCAATGTGTTGCATAGCAAAGCCCAGTTTTTGTTTTTCCTGGTCTGAAACTGTCTGCTTTTATTTATGGTTTAAAAAAAACTGTGTGTCAACTTGTAGTTGGTAAGGGGCATAGCTTGGTCAGTAAGGCTGGGGGGATGTGAGCTTCAGATTTTCCAACAATCAAGGTGGCACATAATGTTAAAATATATTATACGACAAACAGGGTGCACAAAAGGGGCTTAAGAGGCAGTGGAAAGAGATAGGAATGCAGATTGGTATGGGTACTAAGTGGGAGAAAACACATTATTTTGTGAAATAATCAACATATATGGAGTCTTTTCAAACAGCGAGAGGCAGAGAGTGTGTGTAAAGATTTCTGGTGCAATCCGACAGATACCTCACTATACCCGACTAAAAGCACCTGTAACCAACTATTTATCACAAAATACATTTATTAGGGGGTGTAACACCGCAAAGACACAACCCCTGAAGCTACGCCCCTCTATTTGGTAGTTGTGAAAATGCAAAAGTGTTACAGTGTACTCCCAAAGCTGGTTGACAAGGCAGCTCCTGGTAATATCCTGTAATTATTAAAATGTGTGTGTAAAACAGAGGTGTCAGAGGGAAAGCTATTTCTTTTAATTGCAAGGGCTCAAGGACCTCTGTTGTGGTTTAGGGAACAGTAGATAGCTGAAGCATGTCGTTTGTTTCATTGTGTTGCATTAGCTTAAAAGACTGCAGGCTATAGCTCCAAACAATATAGTTATAGAGGGTGGTAATTTTAACTGTACATATGAACCTATTATTGGATTGGAACTAGTCATATGGGAGGAAGACTGAGCCATCGGGGTCCCACAATTGGTAGCAGGGCCATCGGTCCCGTGTTATAAAGCAGCTATGCAACCGCTACATTTTACATTAGAACATGGATCAAGGGCATGTAATGGCCGAATCATGCCCGAAAGTAAAGATGGACGTTCATTATATACCTTTAAAAGGGGAAACACCCTTACTAAGATAAATTGCATCCGACATAGTACAGAAGAATTGCATAGAATTACGGCCTTTAAAATTGATGACAATGTATATTTTGATCATATTCCCTTCTGCTTAGAAATGTCAGGTTGTTTCACTGAATTACAGCTAGAGATCAATAACAGCCTGCAACTGCAACCGTCCAATGGAAATAACCGAAGGTCAATTAAGTGGCCCCATTTTGTGAATAAAAAGCTGAGACCATGACTGAAATATATAATATCTTTTCCGAAGAGCTTAGCTCTCATGTAGAATGTGTTCAATCTTTAACATCAATTATGGCTATCCATCAATCTGTTTTGACTGCCCTAAGACCAGCACTAATTCATGAGCTCATTTAGTACACATCCTTGGTAGATTATTTCCCATGCGCCTCAGGCGAGAATTATTTGGGTCCTATGTGGACTCCTTGACACCACATTAATGGTTGGATATAGATATTTACAGTAGAGACTACTTCTCACCATTATCACAGGCTGTTCTCTTGGCCCAGTCCTGATGAAGACCCGGAGTGATGTTTGTGAATTACACACATAATGGGTCGAAACGTCGACGATAATCTTTGGTATTCCCTTAACCTGCCAAGCTATTTCTACTTCTAATGTACAAAGGACATCTGCTTGGACAGTCATTTGTTCCTTTGGGATACCTTCCAAAAAGAATCCTTTATGCAACCATTGTATTTGTGTATATGTCAACTGTGTTAAAGGCAACAATTTTTATGTACTTCTGCTTTTTCATATGTTTTTTTCCCCTTGTTTATTATTGTATAAGTCTCTCAACAGTCCTGTGTGATTCTGTGACCTGGTATTTTGTCCATCACTTTACGATATATGATTGATATTATACCATATTTTCAAACTCTATTGTGTTGGTGTCCTATTGTATGTAGTCCGTACCAAGGCGCGATTGATTTGCCAGGCCAAAAAGAGTACTTGTGAGTAATTAATGCTCTTGCTAAAGAAATATAACCTCCCCCACAGAACCAACTGTTGCTGCATACTACTAAGACCAGCACTGACAAAAGCTATCAAATGTAAATAAATTACATCGAAAGAATTACTGAGTAATCCTTGTTACAATAAGCAATGTAAAGAGGTCAAGATATTCCTACTAGATTGCTTAAAAAAGGGAAATGTACAGTTAATAAAGGAGGCAAGGGCTTATTACAAAAAAGCATCAACCTATGCACAGAGAGAATGGGGTGAGGGTAAGTGGAATGATCTACTCCATGCTGCTAAAACAAAAGATTTGTTTACATTCTGGAAAATAATTGTGCATGGTAGTAAAGATGCAATCTCCCTTACAGAATATTATTTGGATCCTGCCACCTGGACGCAACATTTTGCCTATCTCTACGCAGAGGCCAAGGGGGTTTCTAATGATCAGCGTGGGTTGTTGACCAATTGTGTAAATGATTGTACAGCCTACAAGATCCACTTTACCTTAGAGGAAACAATAAAGGCAATTAACACTATTAGGTTGGGTAAGGCTGGATAAAATTCCAGGAGATTTGCTTAGACATGATCTAGAAGTATGGGGTCCTTATGTTAACTTAATTAGCAATGCAGTACCTTCAGGTGCACTGGTCCCCCCCACTTGGAAGGGTGACCAAATAATACCAATATTTTAAAAAGGGAGAAAACTTGATTCTGGGAACCGCAGGCCAATAAATCTTTTAGACACAATGCAAAAAGTTTATGCCAGACAAGTTCTGGATAAATTGAATAATTGCATGTGTGAAAATTATATATTAACAGTTTACCATGCAGGGTTAAGATCTTGAACCAGCACATTTGATCAAGTATTTAGGCTACTGTGCATTTTATGGAAATATGTTAAAAGAGCAGATGTCCGTATTTATATTGCATTTGTAGACTTAAGGGTAGCGTTTGACCTTGTTCCAAGGGGGCTGCTCTGGGCACAGCTGAAAAATAACGGAGTCCTAGATGACATCCTTACCCAGATAGTTAGGTTACACCAGGGTAACTATGCTATGGTCTGTTGGGGGGGCGAATGGTGAACTAAATGAGAGAATCCCAATTAATAGAGAACTGAGACAGGAGTGCGTGCTCGCACCAACTTTGTTCTCACTCTTTATTAAAAATGTTGTTGACCATCTCAACAAGTGCAGTCATGACTTCCCAAAGCTCTGCGGGTCTCCGGTTACAGCATTGCTTTTTGCTGATGATACTATTCTGGTCTTGCAGACGCCGAGGGGGCGCCAAAACCTTCTAGATAGCTTCAATGAACACTGCACTGGAAAGGGGTTGGAAATAAACATTAGCAAGAACAAATGTATGTCCTTAAAACCCCATAGGTCCTTTAAGAAAAACATCCACGTTGGTAAGAAAAATCTTGAAATGGTCACACATTTTAATTATCTGGGTATTACTATAGATTCTAGGGTGTCATGGAATCCCCGAATAAATCACACAAGAATGATTCTTACACATGGTGCAAGGGAGGTCTATAGTAAATATCATAAGTCTGCAATAAAAGCTGTTAAGATCGGCTCTAGAGATTTACAAGTACAAAGCATAGGCCACAGCATTGTATGGGGCTGAGCTGTGGGGCATAGAAAATTTAAGGCAGTTTTTCATTGAGGAAAATAAATTCATGAGGGGGCTAATAGGCCTACTGGTGGCTACACCATTAACGCCTATTTTCCACAATCTTAAGGTAAAATGGACAGAGCATATTGCAAACTTCAGTCCTCTGCTCTTTTGGGTGAGGTTGTGGAGAATGGAGGCGTTGGATCATTATAGAGAAGGCCTTTGAGAAATAATAGCCTTAGATGAACTGCTAACTTTCCCCTGGCTGCGTTATGTGAAAGCATGGTTCGTTATGCTTGGCTTAAGTGATTATTGGGACGAGCCGCAAACATTGTCCCAGAACTCCAAGAAACAATTGGAGCTGATATATTCATAGTACCAGCTGAACATACTGCATAGTAACCCAAGATTAGGCAGATTAACCACGCAATATTTTGAGAGCCAAGCCTTGTCCAGGATTTCAGGAGTTGTTGGATGTTGTTTATCCTCCCCTGGCAAGAACAGTATATTTGAAGTTTCGTTACGGTATCCTTCAAATTGAAGCTTATACAGTAAAATGGAATACGGTTAATGGGTTATACGCTGAATACCTTTGCACTTTATGCCCTTTAGCAAATGCAGAAAGTGTTGCACAGATTTTGTTTTTTTGCACATTTTATAATAAGATTAGGAAGAAATTGATTCGTCCTCTCTGTCAGAAGTTGGGATATAGAAAGCACCAAGGAGCTCTGAGTGTTTTGAGGTACTAAACGCTGCCGTACGTTGTTTTTAGCTTGAGTGGGTATTTATTAGCAGTTGCAATTGCGCGGAAAGAACAGGTCTAAAGTTTTAACATTTTTAAAAACAATAACGTACTAATTGCTTATCTGAATCTGTTTTTATTCTTTCTTTCTTATTGTTTTAAATGGAGAAATGTATTTCAATGTAACTTTTATGGTTAGCAACCGAAATAAAGTTTGAAAGGCTGCATGGAAATCTGCATTTACAAAATGTATGAAATAAAATCTGCTTTTTAAACTACAGTTTTCCAGGGGTTAAAGGTCGGTAGCAGGTTTTGAACAGGGCTGCAATGCAGGCTGCGACAGGCCACGGCCTGAGGCGTTAGTTGTGACAAAGGCCTCAGCGTGGCAGTGAACAGTATAGGAACAGGGGGCTGAAGGTCGAGGGTAGAGGGGAGAGCTGACTCTATTGGCATTGCTTTGATAGTTACAACGGTTGAAGTTCATGTAATTGAGTAACAGCAACCTGTATGCACCATCCCCACACAGCTGCAACTTTAAGAATTTCAAAAATGAAAAGCCTGTGATGTTTTTTTTTTATTTGTACAGACGACTCTAGCTCTAGAATATTTACTTGTGAATGTTTAATGTTCTGTGTAATAGCACAAATTGTTCTGAGGTAAAATGTGTGCTGATTTTTTATTATTTTTGTGCAATTCTGTAAGGGGGTTTGAAGATCTAATGCAGCCCATGGGCTTAGACGTCTGAACTGTTTAGTGCGTTTCAAAGCCCTAGCATTAATTAGCCTTGGGGCTACGCAGTTTGCTAAGAATGTCAATTCCAGCAACTTTAAAAATATGTAAACGTGTGTATGTGAGCAAGAGAGGGTGTGTGTGTGGGTGTGTGTGTGTGCCTGTTCCAGCAACTGTAAATTATTTAATTATATTGTGAGCAACACATGTCTAGAATGTCTTTTAAATGCCTCAATCAACTAGAACAGGCGTTGTCTGTTAGAGCTGTTTTAAAACAAATCTGTCTGCTCTGCACTCAGGGTCTCCCAGAATTAACATGGAGCCATGAGGAAAGGGTTGAATTTCAGCAAGGTACAGATATTTAGAATGCTATAGTTCTAAGACCGTTGCCAACCTTATTGTCTCAAAATGGCAGACATTTTCTAATAGGTATTCTTGTGTGTGTGGTTTTACATGTTATGAGGCGGAAGTGCAGCTAGCTGTTGATGCGCTAAAACAAACCTTAGAGTCTAAAGATGCATAGGACAGCATCCAGCATAATCCTGCTATCACAAGTGAATAAAGGGATGGCTTTGTTGTTTAAAGGATGTGTAATGATTAGCCCGTACAGTAAAAAAAACAACAACATTCCATCGTGCCCTCAGAGAGTGTGCTAAATCCGTGTATTTTATTGGAAATGTGACAGTGATTCTTTTTCTTCACAGTTGGAATACAAGCACACAATTACGCCAAACCTCAGCAAAAGGTAGACCCCGAGCAAAAGTTGTGGCCGGAGCATCAATGAGTCCTGGAAGGGTCGTGACCTTGTTAAATAAAAGGAAGTCTTTGGGGCTTATAGACGGACCAGCTACAAAGAAAGGGGATCCACAAAGGGGCAAAGCAGATGTGTTTTACAAAATATAGTGCCAAAAGAACCCTAATGTATTTTTGTCTCAAGCATCGTGTTTCTCCAGCATCTAGTAAGGGCTATAAAATATGTAAAGTAATAGTTAGACAGGCAGTTGTAAAGAGCTGTTCAGGTCTTTTATTTTTTGAACTAATGTGTATTTTTTTTTGTTTCCATCGTAGAGCCAACACAAAAGACTGGTGCAAGAGTACCACGAAAGGTTAAGCATATGTCGACGCCTCTAATGGACATCACACAGATCTGTCAAAATGACCCTACGCCAGCAACCGCTGAGAGATGCGCGGCCTCTGCAAATGCAGGCCTTAGAGATACTCGTTACTCTAACCACTACGCTGCTTTACCAGCAAAACCCAGAACCAGTACAGCGAACACGCATACAGGAATGCCATTTTTGGCTAGGGGTGTAGACCTACAAGCGTGCCCACTTCTAGCCACAGACACACAACAGCCAAAGTCATGTAAAAACCAGGAAGTAGATCTCAAGCTGAACAAACCAAAATCGAGTCGCATTTCCTTAAAGAAGAAGAAGAAACCCACAGTCCTGGACCTACAAACCGCCCCTTCAGATCTATCCCTAAAAAACACAGTTACTGCACAGCCATGTCTGCCTAATCTTCATGCAGGTAAATGTTCACCATCTGGGAGGGTGAATCTCGATGTGCTCCCCTGAGGATCCCCAAAACCGACTATAAATATCTCACCTGTGGGATGAAGGGCTTGAAAACAATCATCCAAAAGTGGACACACCTATGAAAATCACACGTACTCTATTTGACGAAGGGCTTGAAAAGAATCATCGAGACCAGGACCCATATTCTGCATATATAGGGCTTCTCATTGGGCTAACCGGTGAGCCACAACCACAAATAAAAATCTCATAAACCCTAGCTGATGAAGGGCTTGAAAACGAGCATTCCCAAACAGACACATCTTATGTAGGTACAGTTTTCTCAAGGGCCTGACAGGGATGCCAACAAGTTCTGAAACACCAGCTGGCGCTGAAGCCACTCACAGTGTTTCTTCTAATGTAGACCCTGAGGGGGAGCAGCCCACTGTTCCCAGCCCCAGCGCTTCCGACATCTCTACCGCGCAGAGATATTATGACCAACATTTAAATTCACCATATTCTATATCAGCGGTTAAATCTGCAGGCACGTATGATCCCACCAGCCCGCGTCAAGTGTAAAACCTCCATCACCCGCCTCAACATACCCCGACAGCAGTACAGGATGGAGTGGATGTCATAATCAGAGCTTTGAAACAGATATAGCGCTGAGGCGTCCTTAAGAGCAGACGGCAGATATTCCGCTGGGTGTTCAGATTGGGAACTGCTCTGTTTGTTTCCCCTAATTACAGACCTTCAGAACGGTGTTAGTGGGGGGAAGCCAGAAAGCGGTGCTCAGGGAGATTCAGGGTAATATATGCCCCACCCCTACTGTCACAGATAATGCCCCAGAATATGGATTTTTAGTCCATAACGCTATAATATGGTCATATGTGAAAAACATACACCAGGATGTCAGAAAACTAAAATCCAATCTGAACTCTAAGGCCATAAAACTGTGGAAGACAGAAACCGCAAGCCAACCCTCTAGGGATGTACAAGGGGAGATAATCCAGAGGGTAAAAAGGTGTACAAGAGAGGTGTTACAATCTTGAGAATCAGCCGTTGCAGACGTAGAGGTTATTTCATCTTGACGAGGTCTGCGGCGCTCCCTAAAGAGCAGGGGTTCCAGCTTTATTGATAGCTCAGTCCAAAATTCCAAATATAAAAAGAAGGTACAAGAAATCCTTACTAAAGCGCAATGGTTCTTACAAGTCCGTCCGGCCAAATAGAAGCTAGAACCCCGCAGACAGGGCCTAAAAGTTCCAAATACCATGACAGCGCATCCTAAAATGGCATGGATTAGACTCCCAAACACAAATTTAGGAGAGGGCTGCAGGCTCTCCAGATGTTTCAAGCATTCACAGGGCTAAGCTGAGAGATACGGATACACCGAACACAAAGATGGTCTTAAAGTAAAGGCTGTAGCTGGGGAATCGGGGAGGGCATCTTCAGCAAATACTCCCAAGAATTTTCAAACCGGCTCTGGGGGGCTGCCTAAAAACGGGTGTGCTGGTAAGAAACAAAAGTGGGCTAATAGCACCAAGCAGCGTAGGCTTTTAATCAGTAAATTAAAGAAAGTCAGAATTTGTGCTACAAGGAGGCTTAAAAATACACTGCCTCAGAAACAGAGACAGCCCCCTAATATGATTCACCAGAGAGCTCAACATCCAACACATACCCCCAATCTGAATATTCGGAGATGGGGTTTTTAGAGAGTGTCAGAAGGTACCGGAAAAATGTAGAGAGATTTTACGCTACAGAGACTTTCAAAGAATTCAGGTTTGTTAACTTAGAATGCATAAACTCATCTGATCATGGGCTTTTAGCCATTCACCAGGCCATACAAATGCTCACAGAGCAGTTGCTAGATGACGTGGGGCCTAATGATTTCTTCAGGCTACGCTTCCACGGGTAGGTATTGACAGTCCACCAAGATGACGAAATCCATAGAGTACATCAACCCTTTTCAACACACCACGCTGGCTTTCATGTGTATGTCTATCCAGAAGCACATGTTTTTACAACCTGAAAGCATAGCTCTAGTACCACCCAACCTCTATAATGGTAAACAGAAGCGTTATTCTGCACCCTCTATTCAATGGCTCATGAACGTCTCTGACAAAGAAAACAGCTTCATTCAATACGCTTTGCAGGGTGATGAATTCCATGTGGGCCCCTTTATTTCCTAGTTGGGTACGCTGTATTTAAAGGCATGCCAACAGCCTTTGAATACAACGGTTGATTTTACCACGGTTGTCCCCATTGCTACAAACCCCACAAGTTTAATAGGCTGTTGGGCACCAAATTTGAACACTTGCACAGGCGTACTCTGTTAAAGGCTCAATATGTTGAAAACTGTGGTTTTGTTCTGAGATCCCGCCGGGAGCATGAGTGGCTAGATATGTTAACATCACATGCGGAACTCTGCTCTTTCATTAAAAGCAATGAGTTACCTGAACCTTTGGAGCCCCGCGATGCCTTATTTGGGGGTCGTACAAACTCTATACAGTTGTACAGGGCCATGGTAGAGGATGAGAAAATACATTACTACGATTTCACAAGTCTGTATCCATTGTGAACAAGATGAAGTTATACCCCTTAGGTCACCCCAGCATCATATATAGGGACTTTAAAGCCATAGACGAATACATTGGGTTAGTTAAATGTCAAGACTGCCCACCCCAGAGGCTTTACTTCTGCGTATAACTGTACAGAGTCGATGGTAAGCTAATGTTCCCCCTGTGTCCAATATGCACTGAAAGTAAGGAGACTAGCGAGTGCAGACGCACTGATGAGCAGAGGGTGCTCACCGGGACCTGGTATAGCAATGAGGTACAGGCAGCCCTATAGAAAGGATACTGACTTTGAAAAATACACAAAATTTAGCACTTTGAGAGGATTACAAACCAACTCTTTTCAGAGTATATTAACTTATTTCTAAGAGACAAGCAGGAGGCATCAGGGTTTGCAGAATGGTGCATTAATGAGGCCTCAAAGCAAAAATACATCGATGATCTATGCTTACGAGGGTATATGCTTGAGACCCGAGTTCAACAAAATCAACCCCGCTAGATGACAGCTAGGCAAGCTGTGCCTCAATTCCTTATGGGGAAAATTCGCACAGCATACAAACTTGTCAAACAAGACCGTCATCTCCGATCCTGATGAATTTTTTAAATATCTTTTTGCGACGTGTTACGAGGTGCCCAGCTGTGAGTTTATCGATGATGAAACCACAGCGCTGTGTTGGAAATACAGAAAAGAGTACCACAAAACTTGTAACAATATAAACATCTTCATAGCCTTTTTCACAACTGCTCATGCTCGTTTAGAGCTTCACAATGTGATGGATAAACTTGAGGAACGGTGTCTGTGTCACGATACCGACTTTGTTATTTTGGTGAGCAAATTATGGAATGAAGATCCCCAAATCAGAGATTATCTAGGTGATATGCCACTGAGCCAGAAAAGTACATATTCGAGTTCATATCATCCGGTCCCAAACCTATTCTTACAGAACTTCTAACAATGCAGTATGTATGAAAGTCAAAGGATTCATCTTAAATTTAAACAACAGTGTCAAAATCAATTTTGACAGTCTAAAGGATCTGGTGAACAAATACTCTACCGTGAGTGACCTTGAAAATTATAAAACAATTGTTGTAAAACAATCTAGCATAGTCCAATCCAAAGAACTGTGGGAAATTACAACCCAACCATTGCATAAAACCTTGCGTGAGGTGTTTGATTAAAAGGGTCCTGACTGAAGACTACAAAACCCTACTGTATGGTTATTGAAGGTGCATTAGAGTCTTGCAACCCCGACTATGGACACCAGGTTGCAGCACCCATATTCCTGCATTTTAGCAGGCCCCTCAAATTGCGGTAAAAGCTATTTTATAAAGAAACTATTAGGAAATGCCCCCAGTGTTTTATCCCAAACCCCTAATAATATTGCTTGGCTTTATTCATGCTGGCAGGATCTTTATACAGAAGTATTCCTAAGGATCCCACACATCAAATTTACAGAAGGCATACCGAATAATCTCAACAACGATAAATTGTTACCTACAGGCCTAGTAAACATGGTGATTGTAGACGACCTTATGAGCGAAGGTGGGGATCACCCAGAAATAGACAAAGCTTTTACTCAATATTCACACCATCGCAATCTAAGCATATGTTAAATCGTGCAGAACTTATTTTACAAGGGTAAGAGCAGTTGTTCTATAGCTCTTAACACCTCATACCTAGTTTTATTTAAAAACCCCTGAGACAAACAACAAATATCCATTATAGCTAAACAGATGTACCCTGGAAACACCCAGTTTTTTTCTTGGAAGGCTTTAACAATGCTACTGAGAAGCCCAACGGTTACTTACTGGTAGACTTCAAACCCAATACTCTTGAAGACTACAGACTGCATGCTGGTATTTTCACACTCGATTTTCCCATTGCTTACACACTTAAAACCAAGCCCAAAACCTATAAAAGAATTGTTAAAGAGTCTCCCGTAACATTTATACTCTAGACCTTATATTACCTGGTACTGACCATGTCGGCGCATCTACGCTGTAATCTAGTCCTCTTAAAAATGCTAGTCACAGCTAGCCCCCATCAAAGAAAGACAGCTATGGACGATTTATTGGCTGCCATCTCAGAAATCACCCTAAAGGTAATGTCCCTATATCAGAACGCAAGTTCTGTGTTTTGAAGAAGATGCGCCGCCTTATCAAGAAGCTCAGTAGCTCAGTAATAAAAGGGCTTCCTTCATTTCTAAGAAGAAATAAGTAAAGCAGTCAGAAGGTTTTATAAGTTCTTTGCTGGGCATAGCTATACCGCTAATTACCAGCCTCCTAACCGGAAGCTGATGGATTATGCCCAAACGATGTCCTTGGTACCAAAGCAGGAGCTGTAACAGTTGGGGTCGTCTACAGGTGACACCTGGGATATATGGAAAATGAGACACAGCACCTGGATGCCGAGATTAAAGACATTTTGAACCGTACTGATTTAAAACCTTACAACAAAGCAGGTCTTTACTCCAGCGCTCTTCAAAACTTTTAAAACTATTACAGGCAGTGTAATGCTGAATAAAACAGGTTGACTCTATATGGCCCTGACACTAAACAGCCTCCACCACCCCCCTCAATGCCTTAAGAACTACTACCATCCTCAAACATCATTGTTGAAGAACTTAAAAAAAAATATAACTCTAAGGTACAGAGGGGCCGTGCAAATGTTCCACAGTAAAATGTCAGCTTCTAAAGACCTGTCCTCATAGAATGAGAGAGGCGAATTCCTCTACAAAGGTCCACCGGGTGCTGGATCCCACATGTATGACCTAGTCAAAAGTCTTATGCACCCCAAAATACTATGGCGACAGAAAGCACCTAGAGGTTGGGAACAGTTTCTGCGAGCCTCTGCGGAACTCAACATTCCTTCGACGATTGTCAGTAATGCTGAACACAGACGGCTGCTTGAAAGTTTGACAGATCCGACTTAGAGCGCCCCAAGTACCCCAACACCTGTTGTTTTTAACCCCCTCCCTAAGATGCCAGCGTCCCCTTTGTTTCCCTGGCTGTCCCCCTCTTGGAGCACCAAGGTTCTGCCTCTGGAACCTAAAAAAAACATTGCCCAAAATGAACACGTGGTTAAATGCCTGATGTTTCTTCTGACTTTTGAACCTATGTATATGTTTGTGTGTATAGTTTTGCCATAGTTAACACTTTGACATTCTTCTTCTTTTATTTCTTTAGTAAATTTATCAGTGTGATGCTTGTACGACAAAAAAACTGTTTTGTAAATAAACCTTTTAACTTTTCAATGTGTTTCTGTCATCTTTTAAAAACTTTTTAAATGTGTGTCCTTGCGTCAGAATAAAGATACTGAGTCTAGATTCAAGTTTTTTTTTCTTTTATTTTAGACAGTCACCATTACAAATAAGAGGTGTTACACAACCTTACACTTTTGACTGTGCTTGATGTAGACCTAGAGTTTTCTTTCACATATTTGATAACAATACTAACATTGTTAACTGGGTTGTTCAAATATAGATTTAAAAAAATTCTAAACGTCATACTCTCAGACATTTTACCAATAAAATGTATACAATGCTCCTCATATGTGACGGCGAGAGAATCCTGTACCTGTGTTTTGCTATAGTCCACCCTCCTAGCAGATTTTTTTACATACTTGAATATATGTTTTGTATAGATGCTATGCTCTGGGAATGCAGCTGCGTTGTCAAAGACTGTAACCTTGTCTTTATATAAAAACAGGGCTGCCGGGTGAGTTCCTTCTATATAGTGCGGATCATTGTTAAAGAAGAGCGTGCGGGGACTTTCGGACCCCATTTCACCAGTTAGAGTGTCACTTGGATAAAACACCTAAAAAGTATATTTTAGCGTATTTATGACGGCTTAAGAAATCCCAAATCTGAACAGTATCGATTTTACAACATTTTAAAGATAGTCAAACAAAACCCAGAGATCTTTAATATATAATCATTTAGCTTCAGTAGAAAGGGGGCTTTAGGCTGATCTGTCTTAGAGCATGACAGCGCTTTTTATAGTATATGGTTTGTTAACCATGCTAGTGATATTTTTGGTATGTATTTGTTGTCTAATTGTGGTGCAAACACAGCATCTTCGAGAACAATAGTTGAAATAAATATTATAAACTTCCTTCGTGTCTCTTGATTACCTTATTGTGGACAAGTATGAGTGAGAGAGCAAAAGGGTGTGTCCTTTTACCACGATCCCTGAGAGGGTCAAATGTGTTGTGTTCTGGGGTGCCAATTCATTTGTTCCTCTGAAAAGGTTAGAAGGGCAAGTGACGCACTATAGCTAGTCAGACTCGGGCTCATAGGTACTGAGGTGGTATGGTGACTCAGTCCCTACATGCTGATGTTCTATGGTCCCAAGCAATGTTCTGCTCCTGAGCAGAATCCCTGCAACAAAACCAGCTCTATGGCAAGTTTCACCAACAAGTCTTCCACTTTCTTCATTAAGATGTGCATGTAGAGGAGGTAACTTCCTTTTAAATGGCAGAGAGTAGCCCCTGGCAAGAATTTACAGGACCCAATGGTCTGAAGCTGTCCTCTGCCACTGGCTCAGAAAATCTGCCAGCTGACTTCTGACTGGAGTCTTATGATGCTGCATTACTATGAAGTCAAAGTGGCTTTGCAGGAGTCACAGAAGAAGTGGACTCTGCTGCCTACCTTTGCCTCCAAAGACCCTAGTAGACAGCTGCTGCAAATGAACCATGTGCTGGAATTGTGATTGACCAATTTGAAGACAATACTCTTTGAAATATTGCTGAATAATCTTTGTCCATCAAAAGGCATATCAAACAATTGAGATTGAACATCTCCTGAAAAACATGTCATCAGAGAATGTCTAGACAAACTTAAAGCAGAGCAGTCCCCTTAAAGCATGGCACAGAATCCACGGTATCCAATCCAGTTTGAACAGCATGCTTTGTGTCCATGTCTTTTTTAGAAAGATTGCACAAATGCTTTCTTATCCTCTCCTGAAGTCTAGGTAAGACAAGAGTGGTAAGCCCCAACAACCCCAAACGGCAGTGAGAGGAATGCTTGCAATAAGTCTAACCAATGGCAATCACTTGGGGTAGCCTTCCAACCCATCATTCGTTTGTCCACCATCCCAACCTCAGTTTGGATCCAGCCTATGCAAACAATTCTTGACCCTGTCACAGTGGGAAAAGGCCAGTCTGAACTTTCAGGCCAGGTCCTCCATGAACCGGAACACAAGCAACCCCGGACCAGTTTCACCCTGATTGGGTGGCTGAAATTAATTCGAGCATTCCATCCATCACCTTGTTGTTGTCGTAGTTAACTCCCAAGGAGTGAGATTGTATCTCAACATTAAACATCCTGTGTTGTAGGAATTCAAAGCAGCACCAGCAGTGGAAAACCTTCTGACCTAAAGAATCAACCCAATTAGATTCTTTTATCAGGGGATACAGCCAGAATTGATTTCAACGTAACCTTAGAGGTAGAAGCTTGAACCACCAAACTCTATGGCATTACATTTGAAATCAAAGATCACACAGAGCAGGCCTACACATCTTAGCCACCATTCATGAAACACCTGCAATTGGTTGAGGTGTATTCCCAGTCTCTGGGACCTAGTCCACCAAGGCTGCATTTAGCTACAGTAAATGGTGGAATACCCTCTATTTTCTTTTCTTGCCAAAACCTCCATAAAAAGAGATGTTTTTGGTTCGATTGTGTGAGTATGTAGCTTAGTAAAATTCGATTCAGCGGTCTTTTTTACAACATAAGCAAATTCTAACTGCTTTATAGAAACTTGACCCTCCGAAAAGGGCATTCAAGCATCTTATCCATACTTCATGTATTTGCAGACCTGCAAGCAACGCTTAATCTAAATCCAAAAGGGTCAAGCATTCTTTGCATATTTTCCAAAGTTGTGACCTTTGGTATTTTTGGAAAGTAATGCTGTGACTATCAGTTAGCCTTAGCCTCTGCTATGATAGCTTTTGATATTTACTTTATAGATTAAACTGGTTCCACAACAATTTCATTTATCATTTATTTATTGTCACATTGGATAAAATTCATGGACAAGACACGTTTACAAATATTCACTCAATAAACACACCCTTAAACAGCAGTAACATTTGAGAATTAAGAATTCAACTATGTTAGGAGGTTTTGATTAATACAATAATTAACAATATTGCCAGCTTTTATCTCAGACAAACCGCTTTCAGAATCCTATATCTTACTTCCCATGTTGATTCTAAAAATTGAACAGGTATATTATGCAAAACAACAGCAGACCTAGTTGCCTTACAAACTGTCTTATTCATTTGGTGTGATAGGCAAGTGAAACACAGATCTCTGTGACAGACACCCATCCTTCCAAGGTATCCCATTGAGATGTACTACTAAAAATACTACTAATTACGACATTCATAAAGCGTATATCATGATCTCTAGCTTCTATTATTTAAGGAAGGCATGAAATTGGGAGTTCGTTTCTACAAAGTATTTTTGCAATTAAAATGCCAGCTTTGTTTTTGTGTAGCAAAAACATGTAAGCCTGCAGGCTAGCTGGAAGACCATGTTTCCTACACCCATTCAATTCTTCAATTAAGTTGTTTAATATTTTTAAGTGTTTTAAAAAGCACAGAGCCATACAGGATTGGGTTTTTAACAGCCAGTAAGAAGCAACTCTAAACCCAATGGTGACCCAGAATAATGGCTAACTATTACCTAATATCTAGTCTTCCCTGGATAGCAAACACTCTGGAGCCAATGGTCAACATACAGGACATCCCGTCTGTATCAGCTCACTCTTCTGAATGATCTGCAAACTGTTTTCCCTCCCTCCATGAAACCAAGACACCATCAACATCACCTGTTAAAATCTCCTATCCTTTTGAACCAAGGTCAACCTTGTACACTTTTCATCCTTGTTATTGTGCCGTCCTTCAACATGATTGGATACAATAATATCCTGGGTCAGCTAGCACCCAACTGCAGCATTGGTGAATGGCTCTCCTTGTTTAAAAAACAGGTCTTATCTGGAAGCTTCCTAATACCCAACCAACATCAACTGTTGAGTCCCTCATGGTTTCCTATACATTCTTCAGAATATATGTAATACTGCTTACTACTGTAGTTCAGATATACAATTTGGGTTACCACATATATAGATGACACTGAAAATTATATCAGAGTCACCAATGATCCAGGTATCATCCCAAAATGAAGGGTATGCATAGAGTATCCAACACTGGAAGCACCTAAATGTGCTATGTCTCAACTCCTCATAAACATATGTACCCTTTTGACTGGACTTCTTCCATGTGCCACCCACCAATTGTCCCATGTGTTTGTAATTTACTACATGGAACCACAGCCTGCTCCCTCTGGCGTTTTCCTAAACAGGAAAGTTTTTTTCAAAAGAGAAGCACAATTCCCTTAAGGAACAGGGACTGCTTGGATAAAGAAGTTTCCTGTTTGGGAATGCAGGACCAGAGATGGTGGTCTGCTCTTCCCTTCAAACCACCATCCCTGTGTTATATCCAATCACAGGGGGTTGCAAATAATAACCTGCCAAATTTATATTTATTAGACAGGTTGTCCTAGGAGCCTTGTGACTGGGGATTATGCAATGTAACCTATTAGTGCATGGATTGCATTGTAAAATCAGAGACAGGTCGCGAAATGTTGATGAGCAATTTAAGCTTTTTGAGACCTGTCTCTTTGTACAAACGGCCCTAAGTTTCACTGTATTAGCGTGATGTACCCTTGTCTTTTCTGTACCTCTCTCATCGATTATCCTATCCGATTGCCCTATCTCAGAGTCTGTGACTCCCTGTTCCAGTGTCTCTTCGCCAATTGAAATTTCTTTCTTTCCCAATGTTTGCTTTTCTCCATTTCAGAGTCATTATTACCCTGTCACTTTTAAAGTGTCTATCTGTTACAGAGTGTTCTGGTCTCCTCATGCCTCCCGTATAAATCTATTTCTGTGTCTCTCAATGTTTCCCTTTCTCCATGTCTGTTTCTCCATGTCACTGCCCCTGTGTCTAAATCTTCCTAGTCTGTGTGAGACTTCTGGTCCATGTCTCACAGTATTAGTACATGCACGTCTGTGTCTTCCTCTGCCAATCTGATCTGTTTTTTTGTCTGATTAATTATCGCCTACAGACAAATTTTAGCTGTCTGTTGTCCAAGTTTTATTGTGGACAATACCAATGCTTATAGTGGACTTATGACCAGCCCATTACTATGCAGACTCCATGTTTCTCCCTCCGCCCCCTCATCTTGTCTGATTCTTCCCCCACCCCTCGCAGCTTGGATTTATTTTTTGTGCTTTATTTGTCTTCCCACTTCAAGCTCCTCCTCTGCTCCTTGACTGCCAAAACCCATTGCTCCTCCCTACGTGAACTTTCTCCATCAGCTTCTCCATTACTTCCCTGCTCCTCTCATCGTGGTTTAAAAAAAAAAAAAAAAACATTTTGAAAGCCCAGCTGTTGGGTGCCTCTAAAATGTGCTTTCACAAATGCTTTTTTTCCCAGTTTACCGCCCGAAGATCAAAGTTCACTGCTTGGAATGGTAAAATAAAAATGGTGGTTGTCTAACACCTTATGGGCATCCTTGCATTGTGATACAGGCATACTTCATCACGCTAGGACGTTGCAGTGTCATGACATGTATTCACATATATGTTATTGCGTTTTCTTCTTTTTTGCCAATGATATACAGCATAGGTAAAAAGAATTTCTTTCCGGAGATACTGGACAGCACAGGCTAAAATCATGTGCAAATCTGGCAAAAGATACCACAGCACTCAGTATGAACTTTACACCATGCCACGCACTGCACTCTGCGCAAGGGCACTCTACTCCAGTGTGCACCTCTTCTGTTTATGCCACTCTACACCACTTCACTCTATGCCTCTCTACTCTATTCTGCACCACTCTACTCTATACTAATGCACTCTACGCCACTCTACCCTAAACCACACTCTTCGCCACTGCCCTCTACACCACTCCAGTCTAGACCACTTCAATGTACTCTGCACAACTGCACTCTGTGCCACTCCACTTTATGTCACTCTGCTACACTGCACTCTACGTTACTGCACATAACGCCAATAGACTTTACGCCAATGCACTTTACTCTGTAACACTGAACTCTACGCACCTGCACTCTACACAAATCCACTGTACTCTACTCTAATATATTCTGCACCATTGCACTTTATGCCACTGCTCTCTACATCACTTTACTCTACACCATTATACTGTACACTGCTGCACGCTACCCTGCACCACTCCACTGTATGCAACTTCACCTTACTCCGAAACTATTTCTTTATTCCACTGCACTCTATGTCACTGCACTCTATTACCCTACTCTATGCCACTACGCTCAACACCACTCCACTCTAAACCACTGCACTCTACACTACTGCACTCTATGCCACTGCACTCTACGCCAATGCACTCTATGCCAATGCACTCTACGCCTACTCTACACCACTGCACTCTATGACACTCTACTCTGCCCTACTGCACTCTATGCCAATGCACTCTATGACACTCTACTCTGCATGGCAGCACCCTGCATCACTCTACTCCACTGCACTCTACACCGCTCCACTCTACACTACTCTATGCCACTGTACTCTGCCACTCTACTCAATGCCACTCTACTCTACTCTTCACCACTGCTTTCTATGCCACTGAACTCTATACCACTCTATTCTGCACCACTCCACTCTGCACCACTACAACTTACTATGCACCACTCTAATCTCCTCCACTGCATTCTACGATGCTGCATTGTATGCCGCTAAATTCTATGCTGCTGCATTTTATGCCATTGCACTCTACCCTGCACCACTCCACTCTACTCTGAAACAATCTACTCTACACCACTCTACTCCACTCTATGCCACTTCACTTTACTCTACTCACCGCCACTCCACTATATGCCACTTTACTCTGCGCCATTCTACTCTAAACCACTGGACTCTATGCCTCACCATTCTATGCCAATGCCCTCTACGTCACTGCACTATAAACCACTGCACTCTACTCTGCACCACTGTACTCTACGCAACTCTCCTATATGTCACTGCAATCAAAGCCACTCTACACCACTGCATTCTACGTCACTCTACTCTGCAACACTGAACTCTACCCCACTCTATTCTGCACTACTGCACTCTGACAATGCACTGTACATTTCTCTACTCTGCATTACTGCACTCTACTCCAATGAATTCTGCATCACTCCACTCTACTCCACTGCACTCTCGGCCACTCTACTCTGTGCCACACTAATCTACACCACTGCACTCTATGCCACTCTACTCTGGCCCACTACACTCTGCACCAATGCACTCTAGTATGCACCAGTCGAATCAATGCCCGGCATTCCATGACACTGCATTGTATGCTGCTGAAATATATGCCGCTGAACTCTACACCACTGCACTCTATGTCATTGCATTCTATGGCACTGTACACTCCTCTCCACCACTCCACTCTGCACTACTATACTCAATGCCACTGCACTCTACGCTACTGAACTCTACACCAGTCTAATCTGCACTACTGCATTTTAAGCCAATGCACTCCATGCCACTCCATTCTACTCCACTCTATTCCACTGCACTCTACAGCACTCCACTCTACACCACTGTGCTCTGTGCCACTGCACTCTACGGCACTAAATTCTACACTGCACTACTCAATGAAACTCTACTCTGCACCACTCTACATCACTGCACTCTGTGCAACTCTACTCTACTCTGCACCACTGCACTCTAGGCCACTGTACTCTGTGCCACTCTACTCTGCACCACTCCACCCTTCACCACTGCACTCTACGCCACTGCACTCTACAGTGCAACACTCTAATCTATGCCACTTCATTCTACAATGCTGCATTGTATGCTTCTGAAATCCATGCCTCTGCACTCTACTCCACTGCAATCTATGCAACTATATTCCGCAACACTCTACGCCAATGCACTCTACATCAGTCCACTCTACTCTACGCCCCTTCAGTGTACGCATCTCTATGTGACTTCCCTCTATGCCACTCCAATACACGACACTCTATGATGTAACTATACTCCACTCTTCACCCTTCCACTCTACGATGCTCCACACCAATCTACTTTATGCCACTAACTTTTAGTCATTCTGAACAGCAGCCACACTAGTGTACAACGTGACTAAAACACATTGGCAAAGTTGATAGCTCTTGGATAGGTGAGACCAATTGGCTGTACCAATGCTTGGTTTGTGTTCTCTTTTTCCCCACGTATGTCTTTCCATTTCAACCTTATCTTGTCTCCTTGTCATGACTCCTCATGTTCTTTTTCCAGTATCTGAATGCAACTAATCAGCAAATTGAATTTTGTCGCATTTCTTAAATTTGTAGTTGCATGTAGCGCTAACTCGAAAGTATTTAAGTGCTTTAGTTAGCACCAATTACATTGCACAAGGTCACTTCATTTTTTAGGCAAGGGGAGATTAGGTTATTTGCTCAGAATCACAGGATGTTTAGCTGATGCCGAGACCTCTAACCTGGTTTTCGAGTTCCAAAGTCAGTAGATCTGGCTGTAATAACACTACATCCAGTGGCGGCCGCTCCATTAGACCAGAGGAGCGCCGCCGCCCCTCCCACCACAAGCAAATAAAACAATAATAAAACGTGTTTTAACTCTGTTTTATTATAGTTTTATTTAAATCCCGTGGACCCGCCCCCAGGACTCTGACGAGTCTTGGGGGCGAGTCCAGGGGATGATACTTCTGGTGGGGGAGTGATGGGCACTCCCTTCACTGCGAATGAGGTGTCTGGCCGGCCGTCTCAGACCGGCCAAAGCCCTCATGTGCAGTGAAGCTCTCTCTAGCCTCAGCTGTATTGCTGGGGCTGGAGAGAGCAGGCACAGGCTCCCAGTCTGCCTGGGAGCGCAAGTTGCTGGCGCTCAGGCCAATCCTGAAGCTGCTCTCATGTGAGAGCAGCTTCAGGATTGGCCGCAGGGCAGGCTGGGAGTCTGTGCCCAGAGCCAGAAGAAGGAAGAGCGGATGCACGGGAGACGGCGGCGTTAAGGTAAGTATATTTATTTTTTATTTTTTTATTTTTTGTCCCAAACCCTCCCCACCTCCCTCCTCCCCAGCGCCCTCCTTCCTCCTCCGGCCCGGCCCGCCCCTCCACTTTGGCAGGGGACGGGCTTCATCCTATCTCCTTATACTTTCCTCTTCCCTTATGTTAGCCTGTGGCTATGTAATTGTTTTGTGTTTGATGAAGCTCAGACATATCATTTCCAGGAATAGTGTGAAGCTGTATAAAGAATGATTCTATTTTAGAAGTTTATTTAACACGAGATGCTGTTTGCAGAAATATGTGTGCATGACCAGTAAAGTTATATTATAGAAACCATGATGTCAGGGCCGGACTGGGAACCAAAACCGGCCCTGGCAAAGTGCTCGACCGGCCCCCCGGGGGGTTGGGGGTGCGGCCCAGCTGTTTGCCAGGGCGGGTTTCGGCCGATTTTGTTACAGGGGCCGATTTTGCTGCAAAAACGGTCCTGTAACAAAAACGACCCCTCAGGGGCCCAAAACCGGCCCCCACCCTGGCGGCCCACCGGGGAAACACCCGGTGCCCGCTACGGCCAGTCCGGCCCTGCATGATGTGATAGGATCTTGGAGAGGAGCAGAACAGTTAAGAAGAGAGATAAAGTGACTGTGCAAAACTGCAAAATATTTTTGTCTGGTGCAGAATGCACGAATAGAATCCATGTTTCCAGAAGCAGAAAAGTTAGCAATCTAAAGTTTCCTGTCACAATTTATTAGGGACCTAAGTATTTTACAATTTAAATTAGTTAATGTAAAATAAAAGTTTTGCTAGCTAGCAGCTAACGACATGAAAGCGATTTACAGGTAGCGAAAAGGGCTTAGCCTGAGAAATAATTTTTTTGTCATAGAACAGAAAATAGTCTTACCATAGTCTTTTATAAGAAGATGCACTTGATATTCTTTTGTTGGACATCTGCCTTCCGAAGTATACTTTCACACAAAGAAAGGTTGAAAAGTTAGTTTTTCAGATTAAGGGGCATATTTACAAGGGGATTGCGCCACCGGAATGTCACTTTTTAACGACGTTCCGGTGGCGCAATGCCCTGCACCATATTTACAAAGTGGCGTTAACAACGCTTTGTAATATGGTACCCTTTCATGCTGGTATTTGCATGAAAGGGGTGTGCAGCGGGTATTGCTCTGGGCATTCCACTGCAACACCCATTGATTTTTGACGCTGCCCCAGATTTACAAGGATCTGTAAAGCTGAGGCAGCGTCAAATGCAAAAGCAAATGTTAGGTTGGCGAACGAGGAGAAATAATTTACTTTCTCCTTGTTTTTGCTTTTTCTATGTGTGCTGCAGTCTGCAGCACACATAGAAAGAGCAAAATGTCTTTAATGGTTGTTTATGTGCAGGAAGGTGTCCCTTTCTGCACATAAACAATCATTTAATATTGGCCAATAGCTGCTTCCATGTGTGCTGCAGAATGCAACACACATAGAATAGAAGTAGCAAATCGCCATTATGTGCAGGATGGGACACCTTCCTGGACATAAACAATCAAGGGTGTTGTTGTTGGCGCTAGGGAGCTATTTTTAGCATAAGGGGTGCGCCATATTGTTGTAAATATGGTGCACCCCTGCGTTTTTTAAATGACGCAGCGCTGCGCTGCAAAATTTGCTGCAGCGCTGCACCATTTCCCTGTAGATACGCCCCTAAGTTTTTATGTTTAGAACATTGGGTCCCCTCCCTCACGACTACAGTCTCGGATGCAAGGTTGCCCCGGGATGACTTGCTGCTGTGCACGCATTGATTCATGGTGTGAATTGGTCAGTTCAGAATGAAGCGGAGAGCCTCAAGCTCTCAGCCCTTTGTTATGTTGAACCTGGGAGAGTACCCAGTCACACCTTAACAAACGGCAACAGTCATGATAACAAAGGCAGACAGAATAGGCTCTCGCCCCTGCATCAACCTCAGTATGGGGGAGGGCGTCCACACAGGATGGGACACTTCGGAAGAAGAACGACTTCAGTAACAGTATAACAGTACATTAAATGAACGTGCGCTCTCGTCCTCTATAAGCGAACCAGATAGCTAAAAATTGACCCCCACACTTGCAAAGTAGGCCAGTCGTGAACGTGCAAAAACAAAATGCATGGGTATTTGGAAGATAAGGGAGACTGCATGCATTTATGTTTCCTGCAGCCAATGCTTGTAGCAATATCAGGGAAATCACCAGTAAAAACCAGCCCACCCGGCCATAAAACAGGCCCACATATTGACTAGTCAGACCAGTCCTAAGACCGCCAAACTCTAAATGACGACCAACATTTTTTTGTCTGCTAGCTATTTATGTTATTAGCTTTTAGGGAGATGGCTCTTTAGTTATCAAGTTGTTGCTGTCAAATGAATATTTGGGGAGCGGATGTAGCCTTACGGCTAGAGCGATCGACCTCGAAGCTGGGGAACCGGGTTCGAGTCTCGGCAACGACGCTCAACATCCTGTGATTCTGGGCAAATCACTTAATCTCCCCGTGCCTAACAAAAATGAATCTGTCCTCCTGTAACGAAACTGGTGCTCATGTAAAGCGCTCTGATACCCGATTTCTCGAGTCTAGTTTGCGCTACATAAAACTAAAAAAAATATATATATATATATATATATTCACTGAAAAAACCATAGGTTTTAGGGACAGTTATAGTTAGTTGGACATTTCACTCGTACAAAACCATAGAAATTCCCCCGTTATAGTTAGTTCAGCTAACTATAACTCGCGCCCCGCAATGCACTGCTGATGACGTCACATATTACATCACTCATGACATGGTCAGTGACATCACTGATGACATCACTGATGACATCTCAAATGACATCACTGATGACATCACTGATGACATCATCCAGTGACTGTGTGTTTCTGTAAAGTTTAAATATGTTTAATATATTTAGGGAAAGGCGTATTGAAGAATGAGTGGGTGTATAAGTGTCTGAATGGATGATTTAGTACGTGAGTGACTGACTCTACAAGTGAGTGATTAAATGTATCTTACTGAATGCATGGGTTAGTGACTAAACTGTGTGAATGTCTGTATCCGTCTGTCTGTTGGTTTGTAAGCGGCTGCATGGCTTTCTGAATAGCTACATGAGTGTCTACATGGGTTATTGATTGATTGTCTGAGTATCTGTATGGGTGCCTGAGTGTTTGTGTGGGTGGGGTGTGTGTGACTCTGTGCATAGATGTGTGAGTTGGTGATTCACTGGGTGCATGGTTTCAAGAGTGCATCTGTGATGGACTGTATGGGTGGGTGAGTGTGTGTATGGGTGTGTTAGTGATTGAATGTATATCTCAGTGGTACATGTGTGAGTAACTACATATGTGCAAGGCAGTATATATGTGTGTTGGAGTATATAAATGGCTATAAGTGAGAGTGTGTGATTGTGAGAGTGGCTGTATGGATGAGTGTGTACTTGTATCAGTGATTGTATAAGAGCGTAAGAATGTGCTAGTATTTGTATGAGTAAGTGAGCTGGTGTGTGTATAACTGTATAGGTGAGTAAATGGGTGTGTGATTAAGTTTTTTGCATGACTGACTAGGTGTGTGAGTACCTCTATGGATGAGTGGCGGTGTGTGAGTGTTTATATAGGTGTATGAGTGCATATGATAGTCCTGTACTGAGTGACTAAGTATGAGTGACTGTACGGGTGAGTGAGTGGATGTGTGTGTAGACCTAAGAATCAGTGAGTGGGTATGTAGTTTTTGGTGTTGGAGTGTCTATGGTTTTGAGAATGGCAGTCTGTAATTTAGAGTGGGTGTATCAAAAGTTATATTAGGGTGTGAGAAGATGCATGAAATTATCACATGGATGATGTCATCAGTGATGTCATTTGAGATGTCATCAGTGATGTCATCAGTGATGTCACTGACCATGTCATGAGTGATGTAATATGTGACGTCATCAGCAGTGCATTGCGGGGCGCGAGTTATAGTTAGCTGAACTAACTATAACGGGGGAATTTCTATGGTTTTGTACGAGTGAAATGTCCAACTAACTATAACTGTCCCTAAAACCTATGGTTTTTTCAGTGAATTTCAAAGGTTTTTTAAATGCTAATTTCTAACTATAACGTGTCTGAAACCTATGGTTTTTTCAGTGAATTTCAAAGGTTTTTTAAATGCTAATTTCTAACTATAACGTGCCTGAAACCTATGATTTTTAAGTGAATTTCAAAGGTTTTTTTAAATGCTAGTTTCTAACTATGCCTACAGAGGTAGGACATGTGAAGAAAGAAGAAAAACGCACAGAAAGAAGCAAAAGATGTGCAGAAAGAACCAACAGAGGAGCAGAAAGAGGCCTTGTTGCAAAATCATCCTGTGCCCACAACTTTTTCAGACGGGTACTGGTGGTAACTGACTCTGACTAACCAGAGCCAGTGCTATGCTAAAAACACTTAGAATACAGTGAAAACACCTACATACACTAGGGAACACTATGCGTTGGGGTACCCCTGTGATTAGCATGACCTCCTCTGCAAGTCCCTAGTACATAATAGGGCAGGGGGATTAAAACTACCTCTTAAAACGCGCTACAGGGCGCGTTTGCACAGTGGTGAAGGGAGTGGGGCCTGAGGTGACATGTGTGCAAACGCACCCCGTGGCGCGTTTTAAGTTGCGGGATTAAGTCCCCTTGAATTCTGAGGGTCCCTGGGGCCCAACTAGCACCCCAGGCACCTACAGTTAGGACCACAGAGCTGAGTTGCAGAGAGGCGTTCCGAGGCCACGCACCTTTTTCACCTCTCTGCAACGCAACTCTGTTGTGCTTACTGAAGGTACCTGGTGGGCTAGTTGGCCCCCAGGGTCCCTCAGGATTCAAAGGGAATTAATTCCCCAACTTAAAACGCACCACAGGGCGTGTTTGCGCACATGTCACCTGAGGCCCCGCCCCTCCCTTCACCACTGTGCAAACGCGCCCCGTGGTGCGTTTTAAGTTGGGGGATTAGGTCACCTTGAATCCTGAGGGTCCCTGGGGCCCAACTAGCCCACTAGGTACTTCCAGTAAGCACCACAGGCCTGCGTTGCAACGCCTGTAACAAATTGTGCAGTTGTGTTTAGGTAGTGAAGAGGGTCGTGCTGGGGGTAGTGTTTTAGGGTTTAGGGTAGTGCAGTGGTGTTTGTGTAGTGTAGGGGGTCATGCTGGGGGTAGATTTAGGGTTTAGGGTAGTGCAGTGGTGTTTGGGTAGTGTAGGGAGTCGTGCTGGGGGAGTGTTTTAGGGTTTAGGGTAGTGCAGTGGTGTTTGGGTAGTGTAGGGGGTCGTGCTGGGGGTAGTGTTTTAGGGTAGTGCAGTGGTGTTTGGGTAGTGTAGGGGGTCGTGCTGGGGGTAGTGATTTAGGGTAGTGCAGTGGTGTTTGGGTAATGTAGGGGGTACTGCTGGGGGTAGTGTTTTAGGGTTTAGGGTAGTGCAGTGGTGTTTGGGTAGTGTAGGGGTACTGCTGGGGGTAGTTTTTTAGGGTTTAGGGTAGTGCAGTGGTGTTTGGGTAGTGTAGTGGTTCGTGCTGGGGTAGTTTTTAGGGTTTAGGGTAGTGCAGTGGTGTTTGTGTAGTGTAGGAGGTCGTGTTTTAGGGTTTAGGGTAGTGCAGTGGTCTTTGGGTAGTGTAGGGAGTCGTGCGGGGGTAGTGTTTTAGGGTTTAGGGTAGTGTAGGGGTCATGCGGGGGTAGTGTTTTAGGGATTAGGGTAGTGCATTGGTGTTTGGGTAGTGTAGGGGGTCATGCGGGGGTAGTGTTTTAGGGTTTAGGGCAGTGCAGTGGTGTTGGGGTAGTGTAGGGGGTCGTGCTGGGGGAGTGTTTTAGGGTTTAGGGCAGTGCAGTGGTGTTCGGGTAGTGTAGGGGGTCGTGCTGGGGGAGTGTTTTAGGGTTTAGGGCAGTGCAGTGGTGTTCGGGTAGTGTAGGGGGTCGTGCTGGGGGAGTGTTTGAGGGTTTAGGGCAGTGCAGTCGTGTTCGGGTAGTGTAGGGGGTTGTGCTGGGGGTAGTATTTTAGGGTTTAGGGTAGTGCAGTGGTGTTCGGGTAGTGTAGGGGGTCATGCTGGGGGTAGTGTTCTAGGGTTTAGGGCAGTGCAGTGGTGTTTGGGCAGTATAGGGGGTAATGCTGGGGGTGGTGTTTTAGGGTTTAGGGCAGTGCAGTGGTGTTCGGGCAGTGTAGGGGGTCGTGCTGGGGGTGGTGTTTCAGGGTCTAGGGCAGTGCAGTGGTGTTCGGGCAGTGTAGGGGGTGGTGTTTCAGGGTTTAGGGCAGTGCAGTGGTGTTCGGGCAGTGTAGGGGGTCGTGCAGGGGGTGGTGTTTCAGGGTTTAGGGCAGTGGTGTTTGGGCAGTGTAGGGGGTCGTGCTGGGGGTGGTGTTTCAGGGTTTGGGGCAGTGCAGTGGAGTTCGAGCAGTAAAGGGGGTCGTGCTGGGGGTGGTGTTTCAGGGTTTAGGGCAGTGCAGTGGTGTTCGGGCAGTGTAGGGGGCGGTGCAGGGGTGGTGTTTCAGGGTTTAGGGCAGTGCAGTGGTGTTCGGGCAGTGTAGGGGGTGGTGCAGGGGGTGGTGTTTCAGGGTTTAGGGCAGTGCAGTGGTGTTCGGGCAGTGTAGGGGGTCATGCAGGGGGTGGTGTTTCAGGGTTTAGGGCAGTGCAGTGGTGTTCGGGCAGTGTAGGGGGTCGTGCTGGGGCTGGTGTTTCAGGGTTTAGGGCAGTACAGTGGTGTTCAGGCAGTGTAGGGGGTTGTGCTGGGGCTGGTGTTTCAGGGTTTAGGGCAGTGCAGTGGTGTTCGGGCAGTGTAGGTGGTCGTGCTGGGGCTGGTGTTTCAGGGTTTAGGGCAGTGCAGTGGTGTTCGGGCAGTGTAGGGGGTCATGCTGGGGCTGGTGTTTCAGGGTTTAGGGCAGTGCAGTGGTGTTCGGGCAGTGTAGGGGGTCTTGCTGGGGCTGGTGTTCCAGAGTCTAGGGCAGTGCAGTGGTGTTCGGGCAGTGTAGGGGGTCTTGCTGGGGCTGGTGTTTCAGGGTTTAGGGCAGTGCAGTGGTGTTCGGGCAGTGTAGGGGGTCGTGCTGGGGGTGGTGTTTCAGGGTTTAGGGCAGTGCAGTGGTGTTCGGGCAGTGTAGGGGGTCGTGCTGGGGCTAGTGTTTCAGGATTTAGGGCAGAGCAATGGTGTTCAGGCAGTGTAGGGGTTTTGCTGGAGGTGGTGTTTCAGGGTTTAGGGCAGTGCAGTGGTGTTCGTGCAGTGTAGGGGGTGGTGTTTCAGGGTTTAGGGCAGTGGTGTTCAGGCAGTGTAGGGGGTCTTGCTGGGGTTGATGTTTCAGGGTTTAGGGCAGTGCAGTGGTGTTCGGGCAGTGTAGGGGGTCGTGCTGGGCGTGGTGTTTCAGGGTTTAGGGCAGTGCAGTGGTGTTCCGGCAGTGTAGGAGGTCATGCAGGGGGTGGTGTTTCAGGGTTTAGGGCAGTGCAGTGGTGTTCGGGCAGTGTAGGGGGTCGTGCTGGGGGTGGTGTTTCAGGGTTTAGGGCAGTGCAGTGGTGTTCGGGCAGTGTAGGGTGTCGTGCTGAGGGGTGGTGTTTCAGGGTTTAGGGCAGTGCAGTGGTGTTCGGGCAGTGTAGGGGGTCGTGCAGGGGGTGGTGTTTCAGGGTTTAGGGCAGTGCAGTGGTGTTCGGGCAGTGTAGGGGTCGTGCAGGGGGTGGTGTTTCAGGGTTTAGGGCAGTGCAGTGGTGTTCGGCCAGTGTAGGTGGTCTTGCTGGGGGTGGTGTTTCAGGCTTTAGTGCAGTGGTGTTCGGGCAGTGTAGGGGGTCTTGCTGGGGGTGGTGTTTCAGGGTTTAGGGCAGTGCAGTGGTGTTCGGGCAGTGTAGGGGGTCTTGCTGGGGCTGGCGTTTCAGGGTTTAGGGCAGTGCAGTGGTGTTCTGGCAGTGTAGGGGTCGTGCTGGGGCTGGTGTTTGAGGGTTTAGGGTAGTGCAGTGGTGTTCGGGCAGTGTAGGGGGTCATGCTGGGGCTGCTGTTTCAGGGTTTAGGGCAGTGCAGTGGTGTTCGGGCAGTGTACGGGGTTGTGCTGGGGCTGGTGTTTCAGGGTTTAGGGCAGTGCAGTGGTGTTCGGGCAGTGTAGGGGGTCATGCTGGGGGTGGTGTTTCAGGGTTTAGGGCAGTGCAGTGGTGTTCGGGCAGTGTAGGGGGTCGTGCTGGGGGTGGTGTTTCAGGGTTTAGGGCAGTGCAGTGGTGTTCGGGCAGTGTAGGGGGTCGTGCTGGGGGTGGTGTTTCAGGGTTTAGGGCAGTGCAGTGGTGTTCGGGCAGTGTAGGGGGTCTTGCTGGGGGTGGTGTTTCAGGGTTTAGGCAGTGCAGTGGTGTTCGGGCAGTGTAGGGGGTCTTGCTGGGGGTGGTGTTTCAGGGTTTAGGGCAGTGCAGTGGTGTTCGGGCAGTGTAGGGGGTCTTGCTGGGGGTGGTGTTTCAGGGTTTAGGGCAGTGGTGTTCGGGCAGTGTAGGGGGTCGTGCTGGGGGTGGTGTTTCAGGGTTTAGGGCAGTGCAGTGGTGTTCGGGCAGTGTAGGGGGTCTTGCTGGGGGTAGTGTTTCAGGGTTTAGGGCAGTGCAGTGGTGTTCGTGCAGTGTAGGGGTCGTGCTGGGGATGGTGTTTCAGGGTTTAGGGCAGTGCAGTAGTGTTCGGGCAGTGTAGGGGGTCGTGCAGGGGGTGGTGTTTCAGGGTTTAGGGCAGTGCAGTGGTGTTCGGGCAGTGTAGGGGGTCGTGCTGGGGGTGGTGTTTCAGGGTTTAGGCAGTGCAGTGCAGTGGTGTTCGGGCAGTGTAGGGGGTCGTGCTGGGGGTGGTGTTTCAGGGTTTAGGCAGCAGTGGTGTTCGGGCAGTGTAGGGGGTCTTGCTGGGGGTGATGTTTCAGGGTTTAGGGCAGTGCAGTGGTGTTCGGGCAGTGTAGGAGGTCTTGCTGGGGGTAGTGTTTCAGGGTTTAGGGCAGTGCAGTGGTGTTCGGGCAGTGTAGGGGGCGTGCTGGGGGTGGTGTTTCAGGGTTTAGGGCAGTGCAGTGGTGTTCGGGCAGTGTAGGGTGTCGTGCAAGGGGTGGTGTTTCAGGGTTTAGGGCAGTGCAGTGGTGTTCGGGCAGTGTAGGGGTCATGCTAGGGTTGGTGTTTCAGGGTTTAGGGCAGTGCAGTGGTGTTCAGGCAGTGTAGGGGGTCGTGCAGGGGCTGGTGTTTCAGGGTTTAGGGCAGTGCAGTGGTGTTCGGGCAGTGTAGGGGGTCGTGCTGGGGGTAGTGTTTTAGGGTTTAGGGCAGTGCAGTGGTGCTTGTGTAGTGTAGGGGGTCGTGCTGGGGGTAGTGTTTTAGGGTTTAGGGTAGTGCAGTGGTGTTTGTGTAGTGTAGGGGGTCATGTTTTAGGGTAGTGCAGTGGTGTTTGGGTAGTGTAGGGGGTTGTGCTGGGGGTAGTGTTTTAGGATTTAGGTTAGTGCAGTGGTGTTTGGGTAGTGTAGGGGGTCGTGCTGGGGGTAGTGTTTCAGGGTTTAAGGTAGTGCAGTGGTGTTTGTGTAGTGTAGGGGGTCGTGCTGGGGGTAGTGTTTTAGGGTTTAGGGTAGTGCAGTGGTGCTCGGTAGTGTAGGGGGTCATGCTGGGGGTAGTGTTTTAGGGTTTAGGGTAGTGCAGTGGTGTTTGTGTAGTGTAGGGGGTCATGTTTTAGGGTAGTGCAGTGGTGTTTGGGTAGTGTAGGGGGTCGTGCTGGGGGTAGTGTTTTAGGATTTAGGTTAGTGCAGTGGTGTTGGGGTAGTGTTTTAGGGTTTAGGGTAGTGCAGTGGTGTTTGTGTAGTGTAGGGGGTCATGCTGGGGGTAGTGTTTTATGGTTTAGGATAGTGCAGTGGTGCTTGTGTAGTGTAGGGGGTCGTGCTGGGGGTAGTGTTTTAGGGTTTAGGGTAGTGCAGTGGTGTTTTTGTATTGTAGAGGGGTCATGTTTTAAGATGCAACGCTCCATTACCTGACCAGTCTGCACTACATAAAACTGCAAAAAAACTAAAAATAAAAAGTGTTTTTCACACTTTTGTCATTGGGCTATATGTGGGCTACATCTGGGTAATATTTGTGCTACATTTGGGCTCTTTCTTCACTGGTGGCCATCTTGGAAGACTTCTTTGTTATGAAGTTTCCTAATTTCCTCATTTACTGCAGTCTCCTCAGTAGGAAATGCTTTCAGTTTTTTACTTTGATTCCATCAAGAAGGCATTCAGATGTGTCACACATTTGCCATAAATTCAGAATGTTAGCACTCTAGTTGTTCATTAGATCACTGTAGTAAAGCTACTGCTCACCAAGGAGTTAACTGGAAGTCTACTGCTGGTATTGAAAGTGATTGTTTCAGTCTGCATGTCAGAATTTTCTAATGAAATAGAAGAGGATTTGAGATCTCACTTAAAACATGCCCTAAATTTTCTTTTTGCAGCACTAACCATAATTTCTATGGCAAAATGAACCCCTCATTTTGTTCCTTTTTAAATTAAATGTTTTAAGTGTTACCAGTTTATTCCAATCAAGATGGTTTCAGGTGTGCCATACTTTTGTCATAAGTAAGGCTGTTAGCACTCTAGTTGTTCTTTAGAACACTTTGGGAAGCTGCAGTAGAACACAAAGGCATCAACTGACAGGCTGCTCCTGTTGAAATATAACAGGAAGATATTTGAGATCTCACTTAAAACATGTCCTAATTTTTCTTTCTACAGCACTAACCATAATTTCTATGGCAAAATGAACCCCTCATTTTGTTCCTTTTAAATTAAATGTTTTAAGTGTTACCAGTTTATTCCAATCAAGATGGCTTCAGGTGTGCCATACTTTTATCATAAGTAAGACTGTTAGCACTCTAGTTGTTCTTTAGAACACTCTGGGAAGCTGCAGTAGAACACAAAGGCATCAACTGACAGGCTGCTCCTGTTGAAATATAACAGGAAGATATTTGAGATCACACTTGAAACATGTCCTAATTTTTCTTTCTACAGCACTAACCATAATTTCTATGACAAAATGAACCCCATCATTTTGTTCCTTTTAAATTAAATGTTTTAAGTGTTACCAGTTTATTCCAATCAAGATGGCTTCAGGTGTGCCATACTTTTGTCATAAGTAAGGCTGTTAGCACTCTAGTTGTTCTTTAGAACACTCTGGGAAGCTGCAGTAGAACACAAAGGCATCAACTGACAGGCTGCTCCTGTTGAAATATAACAGGAAGATATTTGAGATCACACTTGAAACATGTCCTAATTTTTCTTTCCAGAGCACTAACCATAATTTCTATGACAAGATGAACCCCATCATTTTGTTCCTTTTTAAATTAAATGTTTTAAGTGTTACCAGTTTATTCCAATCAAGATGGCTTCAGGTGTGCCATACTTTTGTCATAAGTAAGGCTGTTAGCACTCTAGTTGTTCTTTAGAACACTCTGGGAAGCTGCAGTAGAACACAAAGGAATAAACTGACAGTCTCTGCCCTTGTTGGATGTACATGTTTTACTGAGAATGTCAGACTTCATTCTCACATGACTGAGAAAGATAATGTGAATTTACAGAAAATATGCTCTCATTTTAGCTTCTGGAGCACTTTCCAAAACTGTATGGGACAAGCATGTGAAAATTGTTTTCTCTCAAACATGATTCATGATATCCCAGCAGAAGGTTTTTCACAGGTAAAATCACCTTAGAACACACCACAATTCCTGAAATTACTATGGTACCATCAACAAATGAATTCTAATGTAACTAAAGTCTGTTATCACCCTTTATAGTTCTCCTTTTGGTAACCCTCAAAATCTTTGATTCACTACAATGCATTTCAATGGGGTACTATCATTTATATTGGTCTCAAGATGGCTGCCAGCAATTCCAGGATGAAGTGCTGACAGCCAATCAGATCTCACGATGACATGTGTGGTTAGGCTCCGCCCAGATATATATGTGTTTTTACTTTTGATTTTCTCAGCAACTACTGAACGGATTTACACCATTTAACAAAAGGGTTCTTTCTGAACCAAGAACTACCTCTTTGCCAAATTTGGTGTAATTCCGTTCAGCAGTTCGGGCTGTAGCCTTGCATAAAGTTTCCTATGGGAAATTGATTTTCTGACTTTTATTTTTAATTTCTCCGCAACTACTGAACGGATTTACACCATTTAACAAAAGGGTTCTTTCTGAACCAAGAACTACCTCTTTGCCAAATTTTGTGTAATTCCGTTCAGCAGTTCGGGCTGTAGCCGTGTCTAAAGTTTCCTATGGGAAAATGAATGGGAAAACACGTTTTGGGACCCCCTTTTTCTCTGCCCCCGCTTGACGAATCACCCCGAAACTTTCAGGGTAGGAGCGGACCGGAGCGGGCCATAAAGTTTGAAAATTTCGCGAAGATTCGTCAACCGACGCAAGAGCTATTTCAAATAGAATGTCGCGGATTTCCTATGGAAAATAGGTCCTAACTATAACTATCTACTGGCGACTGCCAGTAGATAATATGTATATATATATATATATTGGCAAAGTATCACAGTGTATGAATGTATTTGCCAGGATAACAAAATATCGAAAATTATGGATTGCAAATGTCAGTCCTGAGATGGGTGGGGACCAATGGTTGTGCACTTCACTCAGTAAAACATAATAAAAGTACATCAAGATTAAAAACTGATTTAAAAATGCTGTACCAGAGTTACAAGAGTGGTGTTATTAACTTGGCTTAGTCATATACTCTCAAATAATTTTTGTTTCTCCTTGAAGTTCTTTCCATGGGGATGGTAGGATTTCCAGCGGGAAACAACCATTACAACACAGTCATTACAACCCACTATCTTTACAATGCAGTCATTTCTACGCAGCTGCCTCTACATCGCATGCCATTACAACGCATGCCATTACAACGCATGTCACTACAACGCATACCATTACAACAAATACCATGACAACGCATGCCATTACAACGCATTATAAGGTAAGTAATGGGGATTTTTTAGTTTTATGGTGAGTATTGGTTTTGGGGTACATGGGGAAAGTACTTTTACCCACACACTATCCAACACTTACCCTACTGTTGCACTCACTGGAGTGGGAATAGTAATTTTTACCCCTACACTATCCAACACTTACCCTACTCTTGCCCTAAAAGTATTATGCGTTGTAATGGTATGTGTTGTAATGGTATGCGTTGTAATGGAATGCATTGTAAATGTAGTTTCTAAAAATGCGTTGTGATGGCATGCGTTGTAAAATCATGTGTTGTATTGGATGCTGCGATGTAAAAATCGCGTTGTGAAGGCATGCGTTGTAATTATTTGTGTTGTAACATCATATATTCTTTCCAGCATGCACAGGGTTAATCAGTGCACTGCATAGATAACCAACATGCAATGCTTAACAGTACACCTTACATTAGGTCTAACCTCTCTGTTCAGATGTTCAACTACAATTTTTCAGCATATAAAAATTATCCAACAATTTAATATTGTATACATAAATCCCACAGTTCTGTCCCTGCACCAATGTTAAGTGCCTGTTCAACAGGGATACTGTGCAACTCTTCAGGTGTGAGGTACATTCTATGTAAGACCTTAAGCTGTGTAAATTTGAATCTAGCATTTCCATATACAGTACAAACGCATTTACACATCCTAAACCACTCTCCATCGGTAATTGGTTCATTAATTCAATAACGCATCTGTGTCCTATTGGTAATCTGTGTTCAGGCCTGTCTTGTTGTAATGTTTTGTACACCAAACCTTAAGAAGGAGTGAGAAGTCTTTACAGATGATATATCCTCACCTTCCCAAACAAAATGCTTCAACAAACTAAAGGAGGAAATAACTTGAATATCATAAAGTGCATGTAAATGGTCTATCCGAGACCGGTAAGTAACGGCACGGTAATATATATATATATATTCACTGAAAAAACCATAGGTTTTAGGGACAGTTATAGTTAGTTGGACATTTCACTCGTACAAAACCATAGAAATTCCCCCGTTATAGTTAGTTCAGCTAACTATAACTCGCGCCCCCGCAATGCACTGCTGATGACGTCACATATTACATCACTCATGACATGGTCAGTGACATCACTGATGACATCACTGATGACATCTCAAATGACATCACTGATGACATCACTGATGCTATCATCCAGTGACTGTGTGTTTCTGTAAAGTTTAAATGTTTAATATATATAGGGAAAGGCGTATTGAAGAATGAGTGGGTGTATAAGTGTCTGAATGGATGATTTAGTACGTGAGTGACTGACTCTACAAGTGAGTGATTAAATGTATCTTACTGAATGCATGGGTTAGTGACTAAACTGTGTGAATGTCTGTATCCGTCTGTCTGTTGGTTTGTAAGCGGCTGCATGGCTTTCTGAATAGCTACATGAGTGTCTACATGGGTTATTGATTGATTGTCTGAGTATCTGTATGGGTGCCTGAGTGTTTGTGTGGGTGGGGTGTGTGTGACTCTGTGCATAGATGTGTGAGTTGGTGATTCACTGGGTGCATGATTTCAAGAGTGCATCTGTGATGGACTGTATGGGTGGGTGAGTGTGTGTATGGGTGTGTTAGTGATTGAATGTATATCTCAGTGGTACATGTGTGAGTAACTACATATGTGAAAGGCAGTATATATGTGTGTTGGAGTATATAAATGGCTATAAGTGAGAGTGTGTGATTGTGAGAGTGGCTGTATGGATGAGTGTGTACTTGTATCAGTGATTGTATAAGAGCATAAGAATGTGCTAGTATTTGTATGAGTAAGTGAGCTGGTGTGTGTATAACTGTATAGGTGAGTAAATGGGTGTGTGATTAAGTTTTTGCATGACTGACTAGGTGTGTGAGTACCTCTATGGATGAGTGGCGGTGTGTGAGTGTTTATATAGGTATATGAGTGCATATGATAGTCCTGTACTGAGTGACTAAGTATGAGTGACTGTACGGGTGAGTGAGTGGATGTGTGTGTAGACCTAAGAATCAGTGAGTGGGTATGTAGTTTTTGGTGTTGGAGTGTCTATGGTTTTGAGAATGGCAGTCTGTAATTTAGAGTGGGTGTATCAAAAGTTATATTAGGGTGTGAGAAGATGCATGAAATTATCACATGGATGATGTCATCAGTGATGTCATTTGAGATGTCATCAGTGATGTCATCAGTGATGTCACTGACCATGTCATGAGTGATGTAATATGTGACGTCATCAGCAGTGCATTGCGGGGGCGCGAGTTATAGTTAGCTGAACTAACTATAACGGGGGAATTTCTATGGTTTTGTACGAGTGAAATGTCCAACTAACTATAACTGTCCCTAACACCTATGGTTTTTTCAGTGAATTTCAAAGGTTTTTTAAATGCTAATTTCTAACTATAACGTGTCTGAAACCTATGGTTTTTTCAGTGAATTTCAAAGGTTTTTTAAATGCTAATTTCTAACTATAACGTGCCTGAAACCTATGATTTTTTAAGTGAATTTCAAAGGTTTTTTTAAATGCTAGTTTCTAACTATGCCTACAGAGGTAGGACATGTGAAGAAAGAAGAAAAAACGCACAGAAAGAAGCAAAAGATGTGCAGAAAGAACCAACAGAGGAGCAGAAAGAGGCCTTGTTGCAAAATCATCCTGTGCCCACAACTTTTTCAGACGGGTACTGGTGGTAACTGACTCTGACTAACCAGAGCCAGTGCTATGCTAAAAGACACTTAGAATACAGTGAAAACACCTACATACACTAGGGAACACTATGCGTTGGGGTACCCCTGTGATTAGCATGACCTCCTCTGCAAGTCCCTAGTACATAATAGGGCAGGCGGATTAAAACTACCTCTTAAAACGCGCTACAGGGCGCGTTTGCACAGTGGTGAAGGGAGGGGGGCCTGAGGTGACATGTGTGCAAACGCACCCCGTGGCGCGTTTTAAGTTGCGGGATTAAGTCCCCTTGAATTCTGAGGGTCCCTGGGGCCCAACTAGCCCCCCAGGTACCTACAGTTAGGACCACAGAGCTGAGTTGCAGAGAGGCGTTCCGAGGCCACGCACCTTTTTCACCTCTCTGCAACGCAACTCTGTTGTGCTTACTGAAGGTACCTGGTGGGCTAGTTGGCCCCCAGGGTCCCTCAGGATTCAAAGGGAATTAATCCCCCAACTTAAAACGCACCACAGGGCGTGTTTGCGCACATGTCACCTGAGGCCCCGCCTCTCCCTTCACCACTGTGCAGACGCGCCCCGTGGTGCGATTTAAGTTGGGGGATTAGTTCACCTTGAATCCTGAGGGGCCCTGGGGCCCAACTAGCCCACTAGGTACTTCCAGTAAGCACCACAGGCCTGCGTTGCAACGCCTGTAACAAATTGTGCAGTTGTGTTTAGGTAGTGAAGAGGGTCGTGCTGGGGGTAGTGTTTTAGGGTTTAGGGTAGTGCAGTGGTGTTTGGGTAGTGTAGGGAGTCGTGCTGGGGGAGTGTTTTAGGGTTTAGGGTAGTGCAGTGGTGTTTGGGTAGTGTAGGGGGTCGTGCTGGGGGTAGTGTTTTCGGGTATAGGGTAGTGCAGTGGTGTTTGGGTAGTGTAGGGGGTTGTGCTGGGGGTAGTGATTTAGGGTAGTGCATTGGTGTTTGGGTAGTGTAGGGGATACTGCTGGGGGTAGCGTTTTAGGGTTTAGGGTAGTGCAGTGGTGTTTGGGTAGTGTAGGGGTACTGCTGGGGGTAGTTTTTTAGGGTTTAGGGTAGTGCAGTGGTGTTTGGGTAGTGTAGTGGTTCGTGCTGGGGTAGTTTTTAGGGTTTAGGGTAGTGCAGTGGTGTTTGTGTAGTGTAGGGGGTAGTGTTTTAGGGTTTAGGGTAGTGCAGTGGTGTTTGTGTAGTGTAGGAGGTCGTGTTTTAGGGTTTAGGGTAGTGCAGTGGTCTTTGGGTAGTGTAGGGAGTCGTGCGGGGGTAGTGTTTTAGGGTTTAGGGTAGTGTAGGGGTCATGCGGGGTAGTGTTTTAGGGATTAGGGTAGTGCATTGATGTTTGGGTAGTGTAGGGGTCATGCGGGGGTAGTGTTTTAGGGTTTAGGGCAGTGCAGTGGTGTTTGGGTAGTGTAGGGGGTCGTGCTGGGGGAGTGTTTTAGGGTTTAGGGCAGTGCAGTGGTGGTCGGGTAGTGTAGGGGGTCGTGCTGGGGGAGTGTTTTAGGGTTTAGGGCAGTGCAGTCGTGTTCGGGTAGTGTAGGGGGTCGTGCTGGGGGAGTGTTTGAGGGTTTAGGGCAGTGCAGTCGTGTTCGGGTAGTGTAGGGGTTGTGCTGGGGGTAGTATTTTAGGGTTTAGGGTAGTGCAGTGGTGTTCGGGTAGTGTAGGGGGTCGTGCTGGGGGTAGTGTTCTAGGGTTTAGGGCAGTGCAGTGGTGTTTGGGCAGTGTAGGGGGTAATGCTCGGGGTGGTGTTTTAGGGTTTAGGGCAGTGCAGTGGTGTTCGGGCAGTGTAGGGGGTCATGCTGGCGGTGGTGTTTCAGGGTTTAGGGCAGTGCAGTGGTGTTCGGGCAGTGTAGGGGTGGTGTTTCAGGGTTTAGGGCAGTGCAGTGGTGTTCGGGCAGTGTAGGGGGTCGTGCAGGGGGTGGTGTTTCAGGGTTTAGCGCAGTGGTGTTCGGGCAGTGTAGGGGGTCGTGCTGGGGGTGGTGTTTCAGGGTTTGGGGCAGTGCAGTGGTGTTCGAGCAGTAAAGGGGTCGTGCTGGGGGTGGTGTTTCAGGGTTTAGGGCAGTGCAGTGGTGTTCGGGCAGTGTAGGGGGCGGTGCAGGGGGTGGTGTTTCAGGGTTTAGGGCAGTGCAGTGGTGTTCGGGCAGTGTAGGGGGTGGTGCAGGGGTGGTGTTTCAGGGTTTAGGGCAGTGCAGTGGTGTTCGGGCAGTGTAGGGGTCATGCAGGGGGTGGTGTTTCAGGGTTTAGGGCAGTGCAGTGGTGTTCGGGCAGTGTAGGGAGTCGTGCTGGGGCTGGTGTTTCACGGTTTAGGGCAGTGCAGTGGTGTTCGGGCAGTGTAGTGGGTCTTGCTGGGGCTGGTGTTTCAGAGTCTAGGGCAGTGCAGTGGTGTTCGGTCAGTGTAGGGGGTCTTGCTGGGGCTGGTGTTTCAGTGTTTAGGGCAGTGCAGTGGTGTTCGGGCAGTGTAGGGGGTCGTGCTGGGGGTGGTGTTTCAGGGTTTAGGGCAGTGCAGTGGTGTTCGGGCAGTATAGGGGGTCGTGCTGGAGGTGGTGTTTCAGGGTTTAGGGCAGTGCAGTGGTGTTCAGTGCAGTGTAGGGGTGGTGTTTCAGGGTTTAGGGCAGTGCAGTGGTGTTCCGGCAGTGTAGGAGGTTGTGCAGGGGTGGTGTTTCAGGGTTTAGGGCAGTGCAGTGGTGTTCGGGCAGTGTAGGGGGTCGTGCTGGGGGTGGTGTTTCAGGGTTTAGGGCAGTGCAGTGGTGTTCGGGCAGTGTAGGGTGTCGTGCTGAGGGTTGGTGTTTCAGGGTTTAGGGCAGTGCAGTGGTGTTCGGGCAGTGTAGGGGGTCGTGCAGGGGGTGGTGTTTTAGGGTTTAGGGCAGTGCAGTGGTGTTTGGGCAGTGTAGAGGGTCGTGCAGGGGGTGGTGTTTCAGGGTTTAGGGCAGTGCAGTGGTGTTCGGCCAGTGTAGGTGGTCTTGCTGGGGGTGGTGTTTCAGGCTTTAGTGCAGTGGTGTTCGGGCAGTGTAGGGGGTCTTGCTGGGGGTGGTGGTTTAGGGCAGTGCAGTGGTGTTCAGGCAGTGTAGGGGGTCTTGCTGGGGCTGGTGTTTCAGGGTTTAGGGCAGTGCAGTGGTGTTCGGGCAGTGTAGGGGGTCGTGCTGGGGCTGGTGTTTGAGGGTTTAGGGTAGTGCAGTGGTGTTCAGGCAGTGTAGGGGGTCGTGCTGGGGCTGGTCTTTCAGGGTTTAGGGCAGTGCAGTGGTTTTCGGGCAGTATAGGCGGTCGTGCTGGGGCTGGTGTTTCAGGGTTTAGGGCAGTGCAGTGGTGTTCGGGCAGTGTACGGGGTTGTGCTGGGGCTGGTGTTTCAGGGTTTAGGGCAGTGCAGTGGTTTTCGGGCAGTGTAGGGGGTCGTGCTGGGGTGGTGTTTCAGGGTTTAGGTCAGTGCAGTGGTGTTCGGGCAGTGTAGGGGGTCGTGCTGGTGTTTCAGGGTTTAGGGCAGTGCAGTGGTGTTCGGGCAGTGTAGGGGTCGTGCTGGGGGTGGTGTTTCAGTGTTTAGGGCAGTGCAGTGGTGTTCGGGCAGTGCAGGGGGTCTTGCTGGGGGTGGTGTTTCAGGGTTTAGGGGCAGTGGTGTTCGGGCAGTGTAGGGGGTCTTGCTGGGGGTGATGTTTCAGGGTTTAGGGCAGTGCAGTGGTGTTCGGGCAGTGTAGGGGGTCTTGCTGGGGGTAGTGTTTCGGGGTTTAGGGCAGTGCAGTGGTGTTCGGGCAGTGTAGGGGTCGTGCTGGGGGTGGTGTTTCAGGGTTTAGGGCAGTGCAGTAGTGTTCGGGCAGTGTAGGGGATCGTGCAGGGGGTGGTGTTTCAGGGTTTAGGGCAGTGCAGTGGTGTTCGGGCAGTGTAGGGGGTCGTGCTGGGGGTGGTGTTTCAGGGTTTAGGGCAGTGCAGTTGTGTTCGGGCAGTGTAGGGGGTCGTGCAGGGGGTGGTGTTTCAGGGTTTAGGGCAGTGCAGTGGTGTTCGGGCAGTGTAGGGGTCGTGCTGGGGCTGGTGTTTCAGGGTTCAGGGCAGTGCAGTGGTGTTCGGGCAGTGTAGGGGGTCTTGCTGGGGGTGGTGTTTCAGGGTTTAGGGCAGTGGTGTTCGGGCAGTGTAGGGGGTCTTGCTGGGGGTGATGTTTCAGGGTTTAGGGCAGTGCAGTGGTGTTCGGGCAGTGTAGGGGGTCTTGCTGGGGGTAGTGTTTCAGGGTTTAGGGCAGTGCAGTGGTGTTCGTGCAGTGTAGGGGGTCGTGCTGGGGATGGTGTTTCAGGGTTTAGGGCAGTGCAGTAGTGTTTGGGCAGTGTAGGGGGTCATGCAGGGGTGGTGTTTCAGGGTTTAGGGTAGTGCAGTGGTGTTCGGGCAGTGTAGGGGGTCGTGCTGGGGGTGGTGTTTCAGGGTTTAGGGCAGTGCAGTGGTGTTCGGGCAGTGTAGGGGGTCGTGCTGGGGGTGGTGTTTCAGGGTTTAGGGCAGTGGTGATCGGGCAGTGTAGGGGGTCTTGCTGGGGGTGATGTTTCAGGGTTTAGGGCAGTGCAGTGGTGTTCGGGCAGTGTAGGAGGTCTTGCTGGGGGTAGTGTTTCAGGGTTTAGGGCAGTGCAGTGGTGTTCGGGCAGTGTAGGGGGTCGTGCTGGGGGTGGTGTTTCAGGGTTTAGGGCAGTGCAGTGGTGTTCGGGCAGTGTAGGGGGTCGTGAAGGGGTGGTGTTTCAGGGTTTAGGGCAGTGCAGTGGTGTTCGGGCAGTGTAGGGGGTCATGCTAGGGTTGGTGTTTCAGGGTTTAGGGCAGTGCAGTGGTGTTCGGGCAGTGTAGGGGGTCGTGCAGGGGCTGGTGTTTCAGGGTTTAGGGCAGTGCAGTGGTGTTCGGGCAGTGTAGGGGTCGTGCTGGGGGTAGTGTTTTAGGGTTTAGGGTAGTGCAGTGGTGCTTGTGTAGTGTAGGGGTCATGCTGGGGGTAGTGTTTTAGGGTTTAGGGTAGTGCAGTGGTGTTTGTGTAGTGTAGGGGGTCATGTTTTAGGGTAGTGCAGTGGTGTTTGGGTAGTGTAGGGGGTCGTGCTGGGGGTAGTGTTTTAGGATTTAGGTTAGTGCAGTGGTGTTTGGGTAGTGTAGGGGGTCATGCTGGGGGTAGTGTTTTAGGGTTTAAGGTAGTGCAGTGGTGTTTGTGTAGTGTAGGGGGTCGTGCTGGGGGTAGTGTTTTAGGGTTTAGGGTAGTGCAGTGGTGTTTGTGTAGTATAGGGGGTCATGTTTTAGGGTAGTGCAGTGGTGTTTGGGTAGTGTAGGGGTTCATGCTGGGGGTGGTGTTTCAGGGTTTAGGGCAGTGCAGTAGTGTTCGGGCAGTGTAGGGGATCGTGCAGGGGGTGGTGTTTCAGGGTTTAGGGCAGTGCAGTGGTGTTCGGGCAGTGTAGGGGGTCGTGCTGGGGGTGGTGTTTCAGGGTTTAGGGCAGTGCAGTGGTGTTCGGGCAGTGTAGGGGGTCTTGCTGGGGGTAGTGTTTCGGGGTTTAGGGCAGTGCAGTGGTGTTCGTGCAGTGTAGGGGGCCATGCTGGGGGTGGTGTTTCAGGGTTTAGGGCAGTGCAGTAGTGTTCGGGCAGTGTAGGGGATCGTGCAGGGGGTGGTGTTTCAGGGTTTAGGGCAGTGCAGTGGTGTTCGGGCAGTGTAGTGGGTCATGCTGGGGGTGGTGTTTCAGGGTTTAGGGCAGTGCAGTGGTGTTCGGGCAGTGTAGGGGTCGTGCAGTGGGTGGTGTTTCAGGGTTTAGGGCAGTGCAGTGGTGTTCGGGCAGTGTAGGGGTCGTGCTGGGGGTGGTGTTTCAGTGTTTAGGGCAGTGCAGTGGTGTTCGGGCAGTGCAGGGGGTCTTGCTGGGGATGGTGTTTCAGGGTTTAGGGCAGTGGTGTTCGGGCAGTGTAGGGGGTCTTGCTGGGGGAGATGTTTCAGGGTTTAGGGCAGTGCAGTGGTGTTCGGGCAGTGTAGGGGTCTTGCTGGGGGTAGTGTTTCAGGGTTTAGGGCAGTGCAGTGGTGTTCGGGCAGTGTAGGGGGTCGTGCTGGGGGTGGTGTTTCAGGGTTTAGGGCAGTGCAGTAGTGTTCGGGCAGTGTAGGGATTGTGCAGGGGGTGGTGTTTCAGGGTTTAGGGCAGTGCAGTGGTGTTCGGGCAGTGTAGGGGGTCGTGCTGGGGGTGGTGTTTCAGGGTTTAGGGCAGTGCAGTGGTGTTCGGGCAGTGTAGGGGGTCGTGCAGGTGGTGGTGTTTCAGGGTTTAGGGCAGTGCAGTGGTGTTCGGGCAGTGTAGGGGTCGTGCTGGGGCTGGTGTTTCAGGGTTTAGGGCAGTGCAGTGGTGTTCGGGCAGTGTAGGGGGTCTTGCTGGGGGTGGTGTTTCAGGGTTTAGGGCAGTGGTGTTCGGGCAGTGTAGGGGGTCTTGCTGGGGGTGATGTTTCAGGGTTTAGGGCAGTGCAGTGGTGTTCGGGCAGTGTAGGGGGTCTTGCTGGGGGTAGTGTTTCAGGGTTTAGGGCAGTGCAGTGGTGTTCGTGCAGTGTAGGGGGTAATGCTGGGGATGGTGTTTCAGGGTTTAGGGCAGTGCAGTAGTGTTTGCGCAGTGTAGGGGGTCATGCAGGGGGTGGTGTTTCAGGGTTTAGGGCAGTGCAGTGGTGTTCAGGCAGTGTAGGGGTTCGTGCTGGGGGTGGTGTTTCCGGGTTTAGGGCAGTGCATTGGTGTTCGGGCAGTGTAGGGGGTCGTGTTGGGGGTGGTGTTTCAGGGTTTAGGGCAGTGGTGTTCTGGCAGTGTAGGGGGTCTTGCTGGGGGTGATGTTTCAGGGTTTAGGGCAGTGCAGTGGTGTTCGGGCAATGTAGGAGGTCTTGCTGGGGGTAGTGTTTCAGGGTTTAGGGCAGTGCAGTGGTGTTCGGGCAGTGTAGGGGGCATGCTGGGGGTGGTGTTTCAGGGTTTAGGGCAGTGCAGTGGTGTTCGGGCAGTGTAGGGGGTCATGAAGGGGGTGGTGTTTCAGGGTTTAGGGCAGTGCAGTGGTGTTCGGGCAGTGTAGGGGTCGTGCTAGGGTTGGTGTTTCAGGGTTTAGGGCAGTGCAGTGGTGTTCGGGCAGTGTAGGGGCTCGTGCAGGGGCTGGTGTTTCAGGGTTTAGGGCAGTGCAGTGGTGTTCGGGCAGTGTAGGGGTCGTGCTGGGGGTAGTGTTTTAGGGTTTAGGGTAGTGCAGTGGTGCTTGTGTAGTGTAGGGGGTCGTGCTGGGGGTAGTGTTTTAGGGTTTATGGTAGTGCAGTGGTGTTTGTGTAGTGTAGGGGTCATGTTTTAGGGTAGTGCAGTGGTGTTTGGGTAGTGTAGGGGGTAGTGCTGGGGGTAGTGTTTTAGGATTTAGGTTAGTGCAGTGGTGTTTGGGTAGTGTAGGGGGTCGTGCTGGGGGTAGTGTTTTAGGGTTTAAGGTAGTGCAGTGGTGTTTGTGTAGTGTAGGGGGTCATGCTGGGGGTAGTGTTTTAGGGTTTAGGGTAGTGCAGTGGTGCTTGTGTAGTGTAGGGGGTCATGTTTTAGGGTAGTGCAGTGGTGTTTGGGTAGTGTAGGGGGTCGTGCTGGGGGTGGTGTTTCAGGGTTTAGGGCAGTGCAGTAGTGTTCGGGCAGTGTAGGGGATCGTGCAGGGGGTGGTGTTTCAGGGTTTAGGGCAGTGCAGTGGTGTTCGGGCAGTGTAGGGGGTCGTGCTGGGGTGGTGTTTCAGGGTTTAGGGCAGTGCAGTGGTGTTCGGGCAGTGTAGGGGGTCTTGCTGGGGGTAGTGTTTCGGGGTTTAGGGCAGTGCAGTGGTGTTCGTGCAGTGTAGGGGTCGTGCTGGGGGTGGTGTTTCAGGGTTTAGGGCAGTGCAGTAGTGTTCGGGCAGTGTAGGGGATCGTGCAGGGGGTGGTGTTTCAGGGTTTAGGGCAGTGCAGTGGTGTTCGGGCAGTGTAGGGGGTCGTGCTGGGGGTGGTGTTTCAGGGTTTAGGGCAGTGCAGTGGTGTTTGGGCAGTGTAGGGGGTCGTGCAGGGGGTGGTGTTTCAGGGTTTAGGGCAGTGCAGTGGTGTTCGGGCAGTGTAGGGGTCGTGCTGGGGCTGGTGTTTCAGGGTTTAGGGCAGTGCAGTGGTGTTCGGGCAGTGTAGGGGGTCTTGCTGGGGGTGGTGTTTCAGGGTTTAGGGCAGTGGTGTTCGGGCAGTGTAGGGGTCTTGCTGGGGGTGATGTTTCAGGGTTTAGGGCAGTGCAGTGGTGTTCGGGCAGTGTAGGGGGTCTTGCTGGGGGTAGTGTTTCAGGGTTTAGGGCAGGGCAGTGGTGTTCGTGCAGTGTAGGGGGTCGTGCTGGGGATGGTGTTTCAGGGTTTAGGGCAGTGCAGTAGTGTTCGCGCAATGTAGGGGGTCATGCAGGGGGTGGTGTTTCAGGGTTTAGGGCAGTGCAGTGGTGTTCGGGCAGTGTAGGGGTTCGTGCTGGGGGTGGTGTTTCAGGGTTTAGGGCAGTGCAGTGGTGTTCGGGCAGTGTAGGGGGTCTTGCTGGGGGTGATGTTTCAGGGTTTAGGGCAGTGCAGTGGTGTTCGGGCAGTGTAGGAGGTCTTGCTGGGGGTAGTGTTTCAGGGTTTAGGGCAGTGCAGTGGTGTTCGGGCAGTGTAGGGGGCGTGCTGCGGGTGGTGTTTCAAGGTTTAGGGCAGTGCAGTGGTGTTCGGGCAGTGTAGGGGGTCATGAAGGGGGTGGTGTTTCAGGGTTTAGGGCAGTGCAGTGGTGTTCGGGCAGTGTAGGGGTTCGTGCTAGGGTTGGTGTTTCAGGGTTTAGGACAGTGCAGTGGTGTTCGGGCAGTGTAGGGGGTCGTGCAGGGGCTGGTGTTTCAGGGTTTAGGGCAGTGCATTGGTGTTCGGGCAGTGTAGGGGGTCGTGCTGGGGGTAGTGTTTCAGGGTTTAGGGTAGTGCAGTGGTGCTTGTGTAGTGTAGGGGGTCGTGCTGGGGGTAGTGTTTTAGGGTTTAGGGTAGTGCAGTGGTGTTTGTGTAGTGTAGGGGGTCATGTTTTAGGTAGTGCAGTGGTGTTTGGGTAGTGTAGGGGGTCGTGCTGGGGGTAGTGTTTTAGGATTTAGGTTAGTGCAGTGGTGTTTGGGTAGTGTAGGGGTCGTGCTGGGGGTAGTGTTTTAGGGTTTAAGGTAGTGCAGTGGTGTTTGTGTAGTGTAGGGGGTCATGCTGGGGTAGTGTTTTAGGGTTTAGGTAGTGCAGTGGTGCTTGTGTAGTGTAGGGGGTCGTGCTGGGGGTAGTGTTTTAGGGTTTAGGGTAGTGCAGTGGTGTTTGTGTAGTATAGGGGGTCATGTTTTAGGGTAGTGCAGTGGCGTTTGGGTAGTGGAGGGGGTCGTGCTGGGGGTAGTGTTTTAGGATTTAGGTTAGTGCAGTGGTGTTGGGGTAGTGTTTTAGGGTTTAGGGTAGTGCAGTGGTGTTTGTGTAGTATAGGGGGTCATGTTTTAGGGTAGTGCAGTGGTGTTTGGGTAGTGTAGGGGGTCGTGCTGGGGGTAGTGTTTTAGGATTTAGGTTAGTGCAGTGGTGTTGGGGTAGTGTTTTAGGGTTTAGGATAGTGCAGTGGTGCTTGTGTAGTGTAGGGGGTCGTGCTGGGAGTAGTGTTTTAGGGTTTAGGGTAGTGCAGTGGTGTTTTTGTAGTGTATGGGGGTCATGTTTAAAGATGCAACGCTCCAATACCTGACCAGTCTGCACTACATAAAACTGCAAAAACTAAAAATAAAAAGTGTTTTGCACACTTTTGTCATTGGGCTATATGTGGGCTACATCTGGGTAATATTTGTGCTACATTTGGGCTCTTTTTTCACTGGTGGCCATCTTGGAAGACTTCTTTGTTATGAAGTTTCCTAATTTCCTCATTTACTGCAGTCTCCTCAGTAGGAAATGCTTTCAGTTTTTTACTTTGATTCCATCAAGAAGGCATTCAGATGTGTCACACATTTGCCATAAATTCAGAATGTTAGCACTCTAGTTGTTCATTAGATCACTGTAGTAAAGCTACTGCTCACCAAGGAGTTAACTGGAAGTCTACTGCTGGTATTGAAAGTGATTGTTTCAGTCTGCATGTCAGAATTTTCTAATGAAATAGAAGAGGATTTGAGATCTCACTTAAAACATGCACTACATTTTCTTTTTGCAGCACTAACCATAATTTCTATGGCAAAATGAACCCCTCATTTTGTTCCTTTTTAAATTAAATGTTTTAAGTGTTACCTGTTTATTCCAATCAAGATGGCTTCAGGTGTGCCATACTTTTGTCATAAGTAAGGCTGTTAGCACTCTAGATGTTCTTTAGAACACTCTGGGAAGCTGCAGTAGAACACAAAGGCATCAACTGACAGGCTGCTCCTGTTGAAATATAACAGGAAGATATTTGAGATCTCACTTAAAACATGTCCTAATTTTACTTTCTACAGCACTAACCATACTTTCTATGGCAAAATGAACCCCCTCATTTTGTTCCTTTTTAAATTAAATGTTTTAAGTGTTACCAGTTTATTCCAATCAAGATGTCTTCAGGTGTGCCATACTTTTGTCATAAGTAAGACTGTTAGCGCTCTAGTTGTTCTTTAGAACACTCTGGGAAGCTGCAGTAGAACACAAAGGCATCAACTGACAGGCTGCTCCTGTTGAAATATAACAGGAAGATATTTGAGATCACACTTGAAACATGTCCTAATTTTTTCTTTCTACAGCACTAACCATAATTTCTATGACAAAATGAACCCCATCATTTTGTTCCTTTTTAAATTAAATGTTTTAAGTGTTACCAGTTTATTCCAATCAAGATGGCTTCAGGTGTGCCATACTTTTGTCATACGTAAGGCTGTTAGCACTCTAGTTGTTCTTTAGAACACTCTGGGAAGCTGCAGTAGAACACAAAGGCATCAACTGACAGGCTGCTCCTGTTGAAATATAACAGGAAGATATTTGAGATCTCACTTAAAACATGTCCTAATTTTTCTTTCTACAGCACTAACCATAATTTCTATGGCAAAATGAACCCCCTCATTTTGTTCCTTTTAAATTAAATGTTTTAAGTGTTACCAGTTTATTCCAATCAAGATGGCTTCAGGTGTGCCATACTTTTGTCATAAGTAAGACTGTTAGCGCTCTAGTTGTTCTTTAGAACACTCTGGGAAGCTGCAGTAGAACACAAAGGCATCAACTGACAGGCTGCTCCTGTTGAAATATAACAGGAAGATATTTGAGATCACACTTGAAACATGTCCTAATTTTTCTTTCTACAGCACTAACCATAATTTCTATGACAAAATGAACCCCATCATTTTGTTCCTTTTTAAATTAAATGTTTTAAGTGTTACCAGTTTATTCCAATCAAGATGGCTTCAGGTGTGCCATACTTTTGTCATAAGTAAGACTGTTAGCGCTCTAGTTGTTCTTTAGAACACTCTGGGAAGCTGCAGTAGAACACAAAGGCATCAACTGACAGGCTGCTCCTGTTGAAATATAACAGGAAGATATTTGAGATCACACTTGAAACATGTCCTAATTTTTCTTTCCAGAGCACTAACCATCATTTCTATGACAAAATGAACCCCATCATTTTGTTCCTTTTTAAATTAAATGTTTTAAGTGTTACCAGTTTATTCCAATCAAGATGGCTTCAGGTGTGCCATACTTTTGTCATAAGTAAGACTGTTAGCGCTCTAGTTGTTCTTTAGAACACTCTGGGAAGCTGCAGTAGAACACAAAGGCATCAACTGACAGGCTGCTCCTGTTGAAATATAACAGGAAGATATTTGAGATCACACTTGAAACATGTCCTAATTTTTCTTTCCAGAGCACTAACCATAATTTCTATGACAAGATGAACCCCATCATTTTGTTCCTTTTTAAATTAAATGTTTTAAGTGTTACCAGTTTATTCCAATCAAGATGGATTCAGGTGTGCCATACTTTTGTCATAAGTAAGGCTATTAGCACTCTAGTTGTTCTTTAGAACACTCTGGGAAGCTGCAGTAGAACACAAAGGAATCAACTGACAGTCTCTGCCCTTGTTGGATGTACATGTTTTACTGAGAATGTCAGACTTCATTCTCACATGACTGAGAAAGATAATGTGAATTTACAGAAAATATGCTCTCATTTTAGCTTCTGGAGCACCTTCCAAAACTGTATGGGACAAGCATGTGAAAATAGTTTTCTCTCAAACATGATTCATGATATCCCAGCAGAAGGTTTTTCACAAGGTAAAATCACCTTAGAACACACCACAATTCCTGAAATTAGTATGGTACCATCAACAAATGAATTCTAATGTAACTAAAGTCTGTTGTCACCCTTTATAGTTCTCCTTTTGGTAACCCTCAAAATCTTCGATTCACTACAATGCATTTCAATGGGGTACTATCATTTATATTGGTCTCAAGATGGCTGCCAGCAATTCCAGGATGAAGTGCTGACAGCCAATCAGATCTCACGATGACATGTGTGGTTAGGCTCCGCCCAGATATATATGTGTTTTTACTTTTGATTTTCTCAGTAACTACTGAACGGATTTACACCATTTAACAAAAGGGTTCTTTCTGAACCAAGAACTACCTCTTTGCCAAATTTGGTGTAATTCCGTTCAGCAGTTCGGGCTGTAGCCTTGCATAAAGTTTCCTATGGGAAATTGATTTTTTGACTCTTATTTTTTAATTTCTCCACAACTACTGAACGGATTTACACCATTTAACAAAAAGGGTTCTTTCTGAACCAAGAACTACCTCTTTGCCAAATTTTGTGTAATTCCGTTCAGCAGTTCGGGCTGTAGTTGTGGCTAAAGTTTCCTATGGGAAAATGAATGGGGAAAACACGTTTTGGGACCCCCCTTTTTTCTCGGCCCCCGCTTGACGAATCACCCCGAAACTTTCAGGGTAGGAGCGGACCGGAGCGGGCCATAAAGTCTGTAAATTTTGCGAAGATTCGTCAACCGACGCAAGAGTTATTTCAAATAGAATGTTGCGGATTTCCTATGGAAAATAGGTCCTAACTATAACTATCTACTGGCGACCGCCAGTAGATAATTATATATATATATATATATATATATATATATATATTCACTGAAAAAACCATAGGTTTCAGGCACGTTATAGTTAGAAATTAGCATTTAAAAAACCTTAGAAATTCACTGAAAAAACCATAGGTTTCAGGGGCGTTATAGTTAGTTGGACATTTCACTCGTACAAAACCATAGAAATTCCCCCGTTATAGTTAGTTCAGCTAACTATAACTCACGCGCCCGCAATGCACTGCTGATGACGCCACATATTACATCACTCATGACATGGTCAGTGACATCACTCATGACATCACTGATGACATCTCAAATGACATCACTGATGACATCATCCTTGTGATAGAGTGGCAGACCTCCTCTCACCCTAATATAACCTTTGATACACACACTCAAAAATACAAACTAACATTTTCAAAACAATGGACATACCAATACCAGTTACAACACACCTATTCATTAATTCCAAGATCTACACACACATCCACTCATTCACCAACAGTCCCTATACAGTCACTCATACATGTACTCACTCATCATATGTACTCATACACCTATACATCCTGTTACACACCGCCACTCATCCATAGAGTTACTCACACACATAGTCACACATGCAAACAAAGTATCAAACTTCCATTTACTTGCATATACAGTTATACACACACTACCACACTTACTTCTACAGAAACTTACACATACTTACTCTCTTAAACAATCACTTATAGAAACACCTACTTATTTGTACAGGAACTCTTCCAATCTCTCACTCTCACATATACTCACTTATATACACCAATACTCACATATACTAGTTTAAAACATATGGAGTTATTCATAAAGACACTATTGAGACAGTCATTCACTCACTAACACACCCATACACATACTCATCCACCTATACAGTCCTGCACACATGCTGTCTTCAACACATACAAACAGTGAGTCACTCATTCATGCATCTATGCACTAAGTAATACCCCCACCGAACCATACAGACACTCAGACACTCATACTGATACTCAAAAACCAACTAATAACCCATATAGATACTCATGTAGCTACTCACCAACCCATGCAGCCACTTATACACAAAGTGAGAGACTGATACAGATATTTTCATATTTAAACATTACTCACTAACCCATGTATTCACTAAGATACACTTAGTCAGTTATACAATCAATTTTACAAAAAATCATCCATTTAGACACTTATATACCCATTTATTCTTCCATCGACCTTGAGATATACATATATAAAACATATTTAATTTTCAGAAAAACACACATTCACTGGATGATGTCATCAGTGATGTCATCAGTGATGTCACTGACCATGTCATGAGTGATGTAATATGTGACGTCATCAGCAGTGCATTGCGGGATGCGACAGAGTTATAGTTAGCTGAACTAACTATAACGGGGAATTTCTATGGTTTTGTACGAGTGAAATGTCCAACTAACTATAACGCCCCTGAAACCTATGGTTTTTTCAGTGAATTTCTAAGGTTTTTTAAATGCTAATTTCTAACTATAACGTGCCTGAAACCTATGGTTTTTTCAGTGAATATATATATATTTATTATACTATGTATACATGTGAAAATGTCTCGGTCCCCTGTTTGCCTCGGTGGCACGGAACAAATGGGTGGAACTGACGTCAGCACGCCGACGAGGTCCTCTTATGGCTCCGATGACGTCATACGATGTCGCGAGCGGAGCCGTGCTCGTTGACGTGGGAGAGCTAGGAAAGCATTTCCATGGAATGCTGGTGCAGGGGATATTCACCTAAGTGTTCAGGCTAGTCCTTTGGGAGCAACTGTTTATGTTGCCACTCCAGAAACCGAAACCAGTGATCCGAGGGCAGAGGCCCTGCAGATGGCACATGAGGTGGGGTGCCCAATCGTGTGCACCGGCGGGGCAGCGAAGTGACAAGCACCACAACCCACAAAAAAGGTAACGAGGGCACTGAATAACACAGGATCTTCTCTTTGTATCTGGCAGGAACAACGAAGTTAAAATGCCCTAGTACCAAAATGTAGAATTAGTGCTACAACGGTCTTCAAGAGGACCTGCGATGCTGCTTCTGCCTCCCGTACCCTGGAGGCGGTACATGGGTCACGCGGTATGGTCATACTGCGGTGGGACCCACACTCGTTGACCTCTCATGGCACTGCTCCACACTTCAGGGAGGACGCTTTCCATTAGCTATGTTTTCTGATGACATGTCACGCCGCCCCCGTCCAACAACAGAACTCCTTTAGATCCAAACAGACTCTTCCACTCTCTCACCGGAAGTGAAACCAGGCCACGCGGACACTTTCACAATACAACAGCCGGGAATGCACTTTTCGGTAAAAACCACATTCCTTCCTCCTAATTAATCAAATAAACGTCTCACTGAAGAACAGGGGCCAGCTTCGATCGGTAAACAGCTGTTACAACGACTTTTTACTTTGCGATACCATTACAACGCATGCATTACCACGCATGCGTTGTACATCACGAAGTCATTATTACGCATTTTTAGAACGCATGGTCATTTACCACGCATGCCTTTACAACGAATTTTGTTGTAGAGGTATGTATGGTAAATGACCATGCGTTCTAAAAACATGTAGACGATCCATGTCGTTGTAAGGAAACAGAGGCTGTTCTGTTTCCTCACAACGACGTGCACCGCCCTCAGAGATGACTTGAAGCAGGAACCACGAGGAGAGAGGAACCATGAGGAGTGAGAGGTAAGGGGGATTGGGCATGGGGTGGGGGTTTCTTTTCTAGGGTTTAGGGTAGTGCAGTGGTGTTTGGGTGGTGTAGGGGGTCGTGCTGGGGGTAGTGTTTTAGGGTTTAGGGTAGTGCAGTGGTGTTTGGGTAGTGTAGGGGTCGTGCTGGGGGTAGTGTTTTAGGGTTTAGGGTAGTGCAGTAGTGTAGGGGGTCATGCTGGTGGTAGTGTTTTAGGGTTTAGGGTAGTGCAGTGGTGTATGGGTAGTGTAGGGGGTCGTGCTGGGGTAGTGTTTTAGGGTTTAGGGTAGTGCAGTGGTGTTTGGAGTAGTGTAGGGGGTCATGCTGGTGGTAGTGTTTTAGGGTTTAGGGTAGTGCAGTGGTGTTTGTGTAGTGTAGGGGGTCAGGCTGGGGGTAGTGTTTTATGGTTTAGGGTAGTGCAGTGGTGTTTGGGTAGTGTAGGGGTTGTGCTGGGGGTAGATTTAGGGTTTAGGTAGCAGTGGTGTTTGGGTAGTGTAGGGAGTCGTGCTGGGGGTAGTGTTTTAGGGTTTAGGGTAGTGCAGTGGTATTTGTGTAGTGTAGGGGGTTGTGCTGGGGGTAGTGTTTTAGGGTTTATGTTAGTGCAGTGGTGTTTGGGTAGTGTAGGGGTAGTGCTGGGATAGTGTTTTAGGGTTTAGGGCAGTGCAGTGGTGTTTGTGTAGTGAAGGGGGTCATGCTGTGGGTAGTGTTTTAGGTTTAGGGTAGTGCAGTCGTGTTTGTGTAGTGTAGGGGGTCGTGTTTTAGGGTATAGGGTGGTGCAGTGGTGTTTGTTTAGTGTGGTGGTCATGCTGGGGGTATATTTAGGGTTTAGTGTAGTGCAGTGGTGTTTGGGTAGTGTAGGGAGTCGTGCTGGTGGTAGTGTTTAGGGTAGTGCAGTTATGTTTGGGTAGTGTAGGTTGTCGTGCTGGGAGTAGTTTTTAGCACTAATTTTTCTTTCTACAGCACTAACCATAATTTCTATGGCAAAATGAACCCCCTCATTTTGTTCCTTTTTAAATTAAATGTTTTAAGTGTTACCAGTTTATTCCAATCAAGATGGCTTCAGGTGTGCCATACTTTTGTCATAAGTAAGACTGTTAGCGCTCTAGTTGTTCTTTAGAACACTCTGGGAAGCTGCAGTAGAACACAAAGGCATCAACTGACAGGCTGCTCCTGTTGAAATATAACAGGAAGATATTTGAGATCTCACTTAAAACATGTCCTAATTTTTCTTTCTACAGCACTAACCATAATTTCTATGGCAAAATGAACCCTCTCATTTTGTTCCTTTTTAAATTAAATGTTTTAAGTGTTACCATTTTATTCCAATCAAGATGGCTTCAGGTGTGCCATACTTTTGTCATAAGTAAGGCTGTTAGCGCTCCAGTTGTTCTTTAGAACACTCTGGGAAGCTGCAGTAGAACACAAAGGCATCAACTGACAGTCTCTGCCCTTGTTGGATGTACATGTTTTACTGAGAATGTCAGACTTCATTCTCACATGACTGAGAAAGATAATGTGAATTTACAGAAAATATGCTCTCATTTTAGCTTCTGGAGCACCTTCCAAAACTGTATGGGACAAGCATGTGAAAATAGTTTTCTCTCAAACATGATTCATGATATCCCAGCAGAAGGTTTTTCACAGGGTAAAATCACCTTAGAACACACCACAATTCCTGAAATTAGTATGGTACCATCAACAAATGAATTCTAATGTAACTAAAGTCTGTTATCACCCTTTATAGTTCTCCTTTGGTAACCCTCAAAATCTTCGATTCACTACAATGCATTTCAATGGGGTACTATCATTTATATTGGTCCCAAGATGGCTGCCAGCAATTCCAGGATGAAGTGCTGACAGCCAATCAGATCTCACAATGACATGTGTGGTTAGGCCCCGCGTGGATATATATGTGTTTTCTTTTTCAAATTTCTCAGGAACTACTGAACGGATTTACACCATTTAAGCAAAAGCACGACCCTGAACCAAGGGCTGCTTTTGGCAAATTTGATGTAGTCTCTGCTCAGTAGTCCGGGCTGTAGCTGCGACTAAAGGTTCCTATGGAAAATTGCATGGGAAAACACGTTTTGGGACCCCCTTTTCTCGGCCCTCCTGCCAAATCACCCCGAGACTTTCAGGATAGGAGCGGACCAGAGCGCCCCAACAAGTTGGAAAATTTCGCGAACATTCGTCAACCGGCCCCAAAGTTATTTCAAATAGAATGTTGCGGATTTCCTATGGAAAATAGGTCCTAACTATAACTATCTACTGGCGACCGCCAGTAGATAATATATATATATATTATCTACTGGCAGTCGCCAGTAGATAGTTATAGTTTGGACCTATTATCCATAGGAAATTCGTAACATTCTTTTCCCAATAACTTTGGTACCGGATGACGAATCTTCGTGAAATTTTCAAAACTAGTGGGGCGCTCCGGTCCACTCCTGTCTTGAAAGTTTCGGGGTTATTCGGCAAGCGGGGGCCGAGAAAAAAGGGGGGTCCCAAAACGTGTTTTCTCCATGTTAATTTGCATAGGAAATTTTAGCCACGGCTACAGCCCGAACTGCTGAACGGAATTACACCAAATTTGGGAAAAAGGTAGTGCTTGGTTCAGAAAGCGCCCTTTTTTAGGTCTCGGCCTGCACCAGCGCTTGCGCTGGTCTGGCCGAGAGTTTTAGTAAGCGGGTTTTGGAAGTGCATACACTGGCTTTCGGCTGGCGACCAGCTTGAGTTCACGATGGCGTGCACGCACAGCTGGCATCTGGGTTTCCTATCTCTTCCTCATTTCCTCGTCATGGCTCATTAACTCTCTGGACTCTGATGTTTCAATCGCAGCAGCAGCTCACATTACCAACTGAGGGCCCTGGACTACAGTCACATGAAAAACAACAGCGATTAGCATTGAAATGCAAGATTTTTTTGTCTAGTTAGAAATATTGCTTCGTGGGTTGATTTCACTTTATATCGCTATTTGTTTTATATTGGGAGTCACAGCCTAATTACCAGTATTTTTGTCTCTCACTGTTTTTTTAAAAATATTTATTCGCGCAAAGCACAAAGCTATATTTAAGGTTACTTTTTCCGCGTCACTTCTTCACTCTATTTAAACTCCACACCCCCACTCTTATTGTCTCTCTCCTTCTCTCTCTCTCCCCTCTCTAATTCTCTCTCTCTACTTAATTAGCTCTCCCTCTCTATCTTTTTTAGCCTTTCATTCTCTCTCACCCCTTTATCTGTTTCTCTTTCAAACTCCTTCATTCACTCTCTCTCCCCTTCTTCTCTCTCTCTATCCCGCTCCACTCTTTATTCTATGTACACCCTTTCTCTCTCTTTCTCTCTCACCACCCTCTCTAATTGGGCATTATTTCTTCACTCTATCTCTCACTCGGCAACACCACAGCATCACTCAGCGCAACCACAGCATCAATCAGAGCCAGCACAGCATCAATCAGAGCCAGCACAGCATCACTCAGCACCAACACAACATCTCTCAACGCCATCACAGCATCACTCAACGCCATCACAGCATCACTCAGTGCAACCACAGCATCACTCAGCGCAACCACAGCATCACTCAGCGTAACCACAGCATCACTCAGCACCACCACAGCATCGCTCAGCGCCACCACAGCATCGCTCAGCGTCACCACAGCATCACTCAGCGCCACCACAGCATCACTCAGCGCCACCACAGCATCACTCAGCGCCACCACAGCATCACTCAGCGCCATCACAGCATCGCTCAGCACCACCACAGCATCGCTCAGCGCCACCACAGCATCGTTCAGCGCCACCACAGCATCGCTCAGCGCCACCACAGCATCGCTCAGCACCACCACTGCATTGCTCAGCACCGCCACTGCATCGCTCAGCACCGCCACAGCATCGCTCACCGGCACCACAGCATCACTCAGGGCCACCACAGCATCACTCAGCACCGCCACAGCATCACTCAGCGCCGCAACAGCATCACTCAGCGCCGCAACAGCATCACTCAGCGCCAAGACAATATCACTCAGCACCACCACAGCATCACTCAGCGCCAAGACAATATCACTCAGCACCACCACAGCATCACTCAGCACCACAGCAGTATCACTCAGCAACACCTGAGTATCATTCAGCATCGTCTCCGCAACAGTCACCACCACCACCACTACCACCTCAGCATCACTCAGCACCACCTCAGCCTGCTCTCGGAATCTGGCATCTGTTGATTCTCCCCTAGCGTCTGGCCGCTGCTAGTGTTATAATACAGGTACTAGTTCCCAACCTTCACCCTCCGATTGTTTATGCCCCCTCAAAAAAAAAGCTTTAACAAACAACCATTGCAATAGGCAGAAACAAGTTGCCAGCATTGCAAGAACAAAAGAAAACTGAGGACATTTTTTATTGTAAATACTTTTTTTAATATGGTCGTTCAGTTTTACATAATGCCTTCTTGGTCATATATAAAGTAACAAAAATGCTTCTGACACTTTTTTATTATAACTTTTCAGCATGCCGCACAGCAGCCACACTTCTCTACAGCACAGCTTGAAGACATTGGCAAAGTCAATAGCTCTGGCTAAACACTTATAAGGCCCCAAAGGCGAGACCTATTGGCTATGCCAATGCTTGTTTTAAATGGTGTAAATCCGTTCAGTAGTTGCGTAGAAAATCCAAAAATAGAGGTCAAAAAATCAATTTCCCATAGGAAACTTTAGACACGGTTACAGCCAAAACCGATGAACGGAATTACACCAAATTTGGCAAAATAGTAGTGCTTGGTTCAGAAAGCACCCTTTTTTTTAAATGGTGTAAATCCGTTCAGTAGTTGCTGAGAAAATCAAAAAATAAAAGTTTCGATATCTATGGCCGCGGTGGATCCGCGCACCCTCCCGACCACGAGCTGCATGCTAATTGGCTGTCAACACTCCAAACCAGGAAGTGTTGGCAGTTGCGAAAAAAAAGGAAAGGGGGCAGGGTAGAAACACCCTGACCCCCTAGTCCTGCTCAGGGGGTCCCACAAGGACCCCCAGGGCCCAAAAAAGCATTTTTTTTTTTTTTAATCGGCAAAATGCGCGCAGGATCCGCAAAACAAAAAAAACGAAGCGCGGGCTCCCACACTTCGTTACTAATTAGCCCCCGGGTGGGCCAAGTCCCGGGGGCAGTGAAAAAAAAAGTGTGGGGGGGCCAATCCCCCCCACACTGCTCCGGGGACCGCCACCTCCCCGGGGCTTGAATAATGAGTTGCGGGGGGCACGCAGCCCCCCCGCAGCCCCGGGGACCGCCACCCCCGGGCTTGTTTTTTTAAAGTTTGGGGGGGCCTCTAAGGCCCCCCCAAGCCCCGGGGACCGCCACCCCTCGGGGCTTCCATGAATTATAATAGCGGAGGGCACACTGCCTCCCCGCAGCCCCTGGTACCGCCACCCCCTGGGGCTTCATTTAAAAAAAAAAAATACCTGTGTGGGGGGCTCGAGCCCCACATGCCCCGGGGACCGCCACCTCCCCGGGGCACTAAAAATGTAAATTGGGGGTCCGTTCATGGATCTCCAAGCCCCGGGACCACCACCTCCCCGGGGCTGTGCAATTGAAGGGAGGGGGCCGCGCGGCCCCCTCCTGGAGCCCTTGATGGCCCTGGGGACCACCACCCCCCAGGGCCGGCTCCTGCAGTGTCCCGGTGTGCCCACCCCCGGGACACTGCTGTTTGCAATGACATCAGTGATGTAATTTGAAATGTCATCAGTGATGTCATCAGTGATGTCACTGACCATGTCATGAGTGATGTAATATGTGACATCATCAGCAGTGCATTGCGGGGGCGCGAGTTATAGTTAGCTGAACTAACTATAACGGGGGAATTTCACGGGTCTTGTACGAGTGAAATGTCCAACTAACTATAACGCCCCTGAAACCTTTGGTTTTTTCAGTGAATATATATATATATATATATATATATATATATATATATATATATATATATATATATATTGAAAAACAAATGACGCAGCACTCTCAGCTTGAATTATACTTGATTTATTCTCAAGTTAGCACTCAACCAACGCGTTTCAGCCCTCTCACGGCTTTGCTCACATTGTAGGCATATATATATATATATATATAAATTAGGGTTCTCACCCACAGGTACCACCTGTGGTTTGCTTCAGCATTGGATCCTCCCTCACACACATAAGGTGTTTGTAAGCGGAGTTCTGTGATAACCGTGATGCCTGTTTTGCTGCTGCTTTTCTGCCTGTTGGGGACCGGGGACCAGGACCACGAGTCCCAGCCTCCCTAGTGGCTTGCCTGCCGCCAACATCAGTCTACTGCGCTGGGAGGCGCTTTAAAAACCACTGAGGGCTCCCGCAGCGCGGGACGCCTGTTTTGCTGCTGCTTTTCTGCCTGTTGGGGACCGGAGACCAGGACCACGAGTCCCAGCCTCCCTAGCAGCTTGCCTGCCACCATCAGTCTACCGCACCAGGAGGCGCTTTTAAAACCACAGAGGGCTCCCGCAGCGCAGGATGTGTGCGGGCGTGCCTGGGCCACAGGGCCCATCGGTGCCCGGAGGAGGCTGGGCTGGGCCCTCCCTCTTGGTCTCTCAGGCCGGTAATCTCCCAATCCTTGAAAAAAACATTGGCCTGGTCACCTGACTGAGACTCTTGGTAGCCGGACACACGTTGATCTACGATTTTAAGGCCACTGCTGGTGGGATGGACCCATAAGTTTTATTCTAAACCATTTTAACCATTTTAAAAATCAGATTTGTTCTTCTTTTGTACGGCTTTCCACCAGGTTCTCTGGAGAAATAGGAGAGTATACTTAAGGACACCATATTGTCGTGAGGCCCGTAGAAAGTCACTAGGCCCTCCATACTGAAACCGTGAACTTTATTTTAAAAGATGGGGAAAAGAAAGGCCATGACCAATCAGACATCGCCATCGACAAAATCCAAGGGTTCATCACGTTCAACATAATTGAACTATCTCACCGGGGCAATGGGGGCCATCGAATGACAAATCTCTACAGTGGAAGAGACTCTGAATTCGGAAAAACTGGGGGTCTCAATAAAAGAAAATGAGCCAAAAGACATGCTGGCTGCCACCACAATGGTGGTAAGGGGTATATAACAATAGAATGGTTGCGCCCAACATGTGACCGAAGAAATATTAATCAGCAACCAGGAGTCTGACTCACAACCGCCGTTAAAACGCCCAAGAAACCCAGAGGTAATAAAAAAAGTTAGCGATTGATGAGACTCAAAAGCAGACAACCCCTAGGGAACCCAAATCCTTATCCCCGAAAAAGGCAAAAAACAACTAAACAAGCTAAACAAGCTAAAACATTAACCTGCCTAGATATGGTCAAAAGGGGAGGCCTCACTTAAAAATCCAATCCACTACTTCCACTACCGATCTTGGTAACTTAACCACTTTAGTGGCAGACTTAGATGCATTCCTAAGAGATGCATTAGCTAGCTTAACTAAAAGAGTCCCTAGGATCGAAGATATTCTGAAAAACACACAGAGGATGGAGAGTACTGATATCCAGGTTAGAAATTCACATAATCAAGTTGGCTTGTGCGAACCAAACAGGGATGTCAGAACAGATAGCACCAATAGACAGATGCTCCTAACGTCAGATCGAGTAAGCCTAGGGACACAAGCCACTTCGCATTATGTAACAAAAGCCCCAAGGACACGAGATGAACTCCTAAAAAATCCCTACAACCCCAATCCACTTAATGACAAACGAGGTTGTGAGAGGAAAGTTACAACTTTACCAGAGGGTAGTTCTACACAGTTAATCAATCATGAGTGATCTATCCCTCCATCTTGGATGATTTCCCAAGCTAATTTAAATCATTTAGAGGGACGCGCTTGAGGTGAGATAGAAGCTAAAGCCATACTTACTGTCACAGGAGTGCCTGGTAAAGGGCTCCTACCATGTTTTAGTCATTTTAAAAAGCACTCGTTTTTACAATTGCTCTCGTTTTCTTGGTAAAACAGCTTCTTAACCAACTGTACTTTGCACAACTGCCTTGCATTATTTGTTCTTACCTTATTTGGGCTGCACATAATCCCCGGTCCACCGCCGATCCTTCGGTTTGGGTGGAGGGATCAACGTGCCACAGGAAGTTAGCAGTACTTCCGCTTAGCCTGCCAATCAGCTGATCAACAGCTGATCTCCGTCGGGCATAAAGAGATGCCTCGCGCAGCGGACGCGCTTGAGGTGAGATAGAAGCTAAAGCCATACTTACTGTCACAGGAGCGCCTGGTAAAGGGCTCCTACCATGTTTTAGTCATTTTAAAAAGCACTCGTTTTTACAATTGCTCTCGTTTTCTTGGTAAAACAGCTTCTTAACCAACTGTACTTTGCACAACTGCCTTGCATTATTTGTTCTTACCTTATTTGGGCTGCACATAATCCCCGGTCCACCGCCGATCCTTCGGTTTGGGTGGAGGGATCAACATGCCACAGGAAGTTAGCAGTACTTCCGCTTAGCCTGCCAATCAGCTGATCAACAGCTGATCTCCATCGGGCATAAAGAGATGCCTCTCGCCTCGCGCAGCGGACGCGCTTGAGGTGAGATAGAAGCTAAAGCCATACTTACTGTCACAGGAGCGCCTGGTAAAGGGCTCCTACCATGTTTTAGTCATTTTAAAAAGCACTCGTTTTTACAATTGCTCTCGTTTTCTTGGTAAAACAGCTTCTTAACCAACTGTACTTTGCAAAACTGCCTTGCATTATTTGTTCTTACCTTATTTGGGCTGCACATAATCCCCGGTCCACCGCCGATCCTTCGGTTTGGGTGGAGGGATCAACGTGCCACAGGAAGTTAGCAGTACTTCCGCTTAGCCTGCCAATCAGCTGATTAGCAGCTGATCTCCGTCGGGCATAAAGAGATGCCTCTCGCCTCGCGCAGCGGACGCGCTTGAGGTGAGATAGAAGCTAAAGCCATACTTACTGTCACAGGAGCGCCTGGTAAAGGGCTCCTACCATGTTTTAGTCATTTTAAAAAGCACTCGTTTTTACAATTGCTCTCGTTTTCTTGGTAAAACAGCTTCTTCTTAACCAACTGTACTTTGCACAACTGCCTTGCATTATTTGTTCTTACCTTATTTGGGCTGCACATAATCCCCGGTCCACCGCCGATCCTTCGGTTTGGGTGGAGGGATCAACGTGCCACAGGAAGTTAGCAGTACTTCCGCTTAGCCCGCCAATCAGCTGATCAACAGCTGATCTCCGTCGGGCATAAAGAGATGCCTCTCGCCTCGCGCAGCGGACGCGCTTGAGGTGAGATAGAAGCTAAAGCCATACTTACTGTCACAGGAGCGCCTGGTAAAGGGCTCCTACCATGTTTTAGTCATTTTAAAAAGCACTCGTTTTTACAATTGCTCTCGTTTTCTTGGTAAAACAGCTTCTTAACCAACTGTACTTTGCACAACTGCCTTGCATTATTTGTTCTTACCTTATTTGGGCTGCACATAATCCCCGGTCCACCGCCGATCCTTCGGTTTGGGTGGAGGGATCAACGTGCCACAGGAAGTTAGCAGTACTTCCGCTTAGCCCGCCAATCAGCTGATTAGCAGCTGATCTCCGTCGGGCATAAAGAGATGCCTCTCGCCTCACGCAGCGGGCGCGCCGCTGGCACGCCGAAGGCTCGCCTAAGGCAAGCCCGTCTGCGCCCGTCCGCACCTGGACCGGGCTTAGGGCCATCCCCCCTGGCCCACCAAGCCCAACCTCCCTACCCAACAGTCGAACTTATACCAGTAACCAACTAAAATACATATCAAGCACACTCAGGAACTCGCAAACCTGCCCTTGTTCTATTTTAGATACCTTACCTGCACAAATTATTGTTACATGTCCAAGATGTCCACTCAAACCTACTCCCAATATAACGCCTCCTACCTCCAACAACCACCGGACATCCACCAAACACATAAATATTTGTGCAGCCCTTATCAACGCACGCTCCCTTCCTAAACATAAGTACGAAATACTCACTCTTCTCGAAAATAACAAACTAGATCTCCTTTTCATAACAGAGACCTGGGGTGATCCTTCCGCCGGGCCGGACTTCGCTACAGCTACCCCTGAGGATTTCTGCGTCAGTAGATTAGACAGAAATAATTTTAAAAAAAGGTGGTGGAATAGCACTAATTCACCGAAACAAGTACACAGTCAGAATAGAAACAATTCCAACAAAAAACTGTGAAGCCTTCACCTTTACCATTTTACTCACTAACTCCTATACATTTAAAGGTATCTTACTATATCGTCCTCCGGGATCACGAGCTGAATTCCTCTCATCATTAGATCTCCTAGCCGAAACATCAGCAGGAGAAACCAATTTTATCATCTTAGGTGACTTCAACTTCCATCTTGAAGCCAATAACGATGAGGATACCGTAGCCCTACTATCAGAACTCAATTCAATAGGACTCTCACAACTGGTAACCACCCGCACTCATTTAGCTGGGCACACACTCGACGGACTATTCACTAACAATAAACACATTTCTCTAACACACGTTCTCCCTTTACCCTGGACAGACCATTCTGCGGTCTTTTTTAAAATTAGCATTGACTACAGTATCCACAACAACATCAGTACCCTTCACCTGAGCCACTTTAAGGCCTGGGGTAGTATCACTCCTGAAGACCTAAAACTGCACCTGTTGTCCACCTATCAAAACTTACCAGAAAACCCAGAACAAGCAGCCCTGCACTACACACAATGGCTCCACTCTGCCATTAATACTCTGGTACCACTGAAAAACGTCTCTAAAAACAGAAAAACCCCATCCTCCCCTGGTTCTCGGAAGCACTAAGGCTGGAAAACAAAAATGCAGAAACTCCGAACGTCATTGGAGGCGCAATTACGACAGTACTATGAAAACACGATATAAGGAAGCCCTATCCAAATACAAACATCTTCTAATCGCAGAAAAAAGTAAATACTACCTTAATCAAATTGAAACAGCGCAAGATTCCGTGAAACAGCTTTTCAAGGTAGTTACTAAGATTTCAGGACCAGACACTAGCTCCCTTATACCCCCTACACAATATTTCTGTAATTCTCTCGCTACGTTCTTCCAAGAAAAAGTCACTGACGACCCATGCCCCCCTTCCATAATAAAACTTATGCCGGAGATCATAGGCCCCGAACTTGCCAACATCTGCAACTCAATGTTCACAACAGGAATATACCCTTCCATATGGAAGGAAACCATCATCAAACCACTGCTAAAAAAATCTAATCTTGATCCTACAGACATTAAGAACTACAGACCTATTGCAGGCCTCCCCCTCCCTGCAAAGATCATCGAAAAAGTAATGAATACCCAGCTGGCCAGCTATGTTGAAAACAATAACTTCCTGGATGACACCCACTTCGGCTTCAGGAAGTGCCACGGCACTGAAACCGCCCTCATCAAGACATCCGACGAAATTAGGATGATTCTTGATGAGGGAGGTGCCGCAGTCCTGGTACTGCTGGATCTCTCGGCTGCATTTGACACGGTCGATCACTCCACTCTACTCGACCGTGTCACAGCCATAGGCATTAAAGACAAGGCTAAGACCCTTCTTACATCCTTCCTGTCCAACCAGACACAACATGTAAAGTTCGGCAATTTTAACTCCCCTCCCTTCTCTTTGCCTTGCGGGGTCCCTCAGGGATCCTCGCTAAGCCCGACCCTGTTCAATATATATGTGTCGGACTTAGCTAGAATCATCAAGTCCCACAATCTACGCCTGACGTCCTATGCAGACGACACTCAGATTGTGTTGGAGATCCATAATAATGGCAAATCAGTCTCGGATAACTTTAAAGAAGGAATGTGCGCCATCAGCTCCTGGATGCGCACAATTGCTTAAAACTGAATTCCGAAAAGACGGAGGTGATTATCTTCGGAAAACTCTCCCCCAGCTGGTCTCCTTCCTGGTGGCCTTTAGAGTTGGGCCCACCTCCACCCCCTGTCTCTAAGGTCAGAAATCTGGGAGTTATGTTTGATGACAAACTTTCTTTCAAACAACACGTCAACTCGGTTGTTTCTTCTTCCTTTTTTATCATCAGGATGATAAAGAAACTTCTGCCCTACCTTCCTTCCAATGCAGGCAAAACTCTCGTTAGCACACTCGTCATGTCTAAGATAGACTATTGCAATGGCTTACTATTCAATGCCCAGGAAGGTGTCCTACATAAATTGCAGATGGTACAAAACGCGGCAGCAAGAATTCTTACAGGCACTCCTAAGTTTAAACCTATCGCCAAGGAACTCCGTCAGTTACACTGGCTGCCCATCAAAAGTAGAACAAAGTTCAAGGCCCTCTGCATTGCCTACAAGGCTATCCATAATACAGGACCACAATTTCTCATACAAAATCTACGCCCTTACAGACCCATAAGATCATTACGATCTTCAGCATCCTATCTGCTGACTGTACCTAGAACAAAAAAGGCCACCTGGGGGGACAGAAGATTCACTGTCGCTACCGCCAAACTCTGGAACACGCTCCCTTTACATCTCAAAACCATACTTACTTTGCTATCCTTCCGTAAACAACTAAAAACCTGGTTATTCAATCAATAAACATCTCCCCTTGGCCCTCGCCACTCAGCAGTCCCCAGCGCCGAGACGCCTCAGGGTATTTGCGCGCTTAATAAATTGCCTAAATAAATAAATTGCCTAAATAAATAAATCTACCCCCATCAGCTACACCTTACACAGTAATACTTGCTAATGTCCCAAAACTGATGGTTGAGGAAAAAGAACCCTGGGACTCTCTGAGAAACAAGGCGCTGCATTGGTTGGGGGTAAAAACAGGGTTAACCAAGGCACTTTTCGTGGAATTCAAAATGGCTAGAAGAGTGAGCTGGCTTGGTAGGGATTATAAAAACCTTTCAGGAGACTGTATAGTCTTAACGTTCAAAGCCCCACAATTAGTGGAGAGTATTCTTTGGAGAGTAGGAAATAAGAACATAATGCACCGTGGCATTAATGTTCTACCCTTGGGCTACTTTTATCATCCTCCTAAGAATATGGGTTTAAGAGAGAACAGAAGAGAAATCCACAAGAATAGCCATTACTCATACAATGTGGCAGTGAAAAACCGGTTTGATCTTCTCCCTACTTTAGATGAGATTGATTGACTAAACAATGTAGATACAAACAACTTGCTTAGTGAGACACGGGACTTACTCACCCTAGCAGACGCACTCAGGTTGTTTCCCGAGTATGGTTCAAACCAAGAAAAGGATGTAACGTTTGTCTGCAAAGATAGATCTCCTGGGACCATATCTGTAAACTCCACCATTTTACCCCTTATCCTGGGGACAAGATCGGCCAATGAGAAGGGCACGGTACACAAACCGCCATCAACCATTACAGAATTATATGCAGGGCCAAATGTCAATAATGATAAGATGGAAAATATATCTGTGTTATTTTGGAACATCGCAGGCTTGCGCTCGAAATTGTTAAATCCAGTTTGGCTTGATTTTGTCGGAAAATGTAATGTTTTATGTGTTGAAGAAACTTGGGCGGTAGACAGTATCCATATTAACGGCTATAAGACGTTTCATACTGCTGCAGTCCCTTCAGTTCATGGGAGATCCAAAGGGGGGATAAGCATATTTGTGTCTAATAAAGTGAACGTAGACAAGTTAACCCTGTCAATATCTGATATTTACTATCAAATTGTGACCATGTACATGGATAAACATTATTGCTGTGCACTGGTCAGTTTTTACAACAACGCTCCTAAGGATCAAATAGTGGGAGTGTTGAAAAAACTAACCAGTGACCTGAACAAATTACATTGTGGAAATATAAAGGATGTGTTTATTGTCTGGGGTGGTGATTTTAATATTGGTTTGTGCCCGCTAAGTGGAGGGGAAAACTGGTTAACTAGTTGAGGATGACAACATATACCCCCATTTCCCCCACACAACGTACAGGGAGCTTTTAAATGAGATGTTATTTTCATTTGATCTAGGATTTGCGAACAATCTTTGGTTCCCACCAGTCCCCTTCACCCAGACGTTCAATGGGAGAGGTATGAATTCAACAATTGATTACATAATTCTGCCTAATAGACACTCAGCAAAACTTACAAACTTTAGAACTCATGATATTGCTGTGAGTGATCACTTCCCCTTGAGCGTACGTTTATCCATCTCGAAATAAGAGTGAAACACCCAACCCAATCCAGATTACATGGTCCAAAATATAGTGTTGGACAAAATAAATGGTTACTCATTACGGTGGTCCCAGATAGAACCTATAGAATTTACAAAGAAAATTGTGGCAAATTGTCAAAAATCTTTTTTATTATGCCTGGACGAGACAATCCCCCAAGATCATATTTTAAGAGCCTATGCACAGATCACATCTGAAATAAAAAATGCTTTGAGGGTTGAGAATAAAAAATCACAATCGAATAAGCAAGGATGATTTGATTCAAAATGCACAAAAGCTTATTCGAAACTAAAGCAAGTACTGCATAAACCGACCAGAAATAGCAGCGAAATAAGGGAAACCAGAAAGGAATATAATAAGGCCCTAAAAGCACATAAATGCGAATTAAAAGATTAGGCCTGGGCGATGCTACACGAAGCAACCCTGAAAAGAGATAGCGCAGCATTTTGGCGTGCAGTAAATGCCCCATTCCTCTCAGTTCAAGATTTACCAACCATAGAGATCGCCATAGATGAACATCAGTGGGTGGAGTATTTTTCTAAGGTGTATAAACAGGAAGCGGATGGAAGCAGTATGACAATTCTATCAACACAACAGGGAGCTAGCAACCCAGATAAATATCCGATAGATCTATCCTTTACCCTAGACGAGGTCATCTGCGCAATAACTGCAAGTAAGAGAGGGAAGGGTCCCGGTCCAGATGGAGTACCAGTAGACCATTTTAAAGCAAACATACCTCTATGGCGCCCCATTCTAACACAGGTATTAACAACATGCTGTTCCACGGATTCATAGAGACATGGTCGGAGTCAATATTGGTCCCTATATTTAAAAAGGCTAATCAACAGAAACCCAGCGTGCTATCGCCCAATATCTTTGTTAGATTCCTTGGCTAAGGTGGTAGGTCGGATTGTGCTCAATCGGGCTCAAGGCTCAAGTCTGGGCAGAAGATAAGAACATCCTCTCAGACGTACAATTTGGTTTTCGTGAGGGATTGGGTATATTGGAACAAGGATTAAATCTAAATATTTTGTTAGGAAAGTACACGCTGGCCAAACAAGTAAGGCTTTACCTTGCATTCATAGACCTTACGGCAGCCTTTGACTGCGCGGTTCACGACAAGCTATGGAACATTCTAGCTGAGAAGGGGGTGGACGCCCCACTTATTTACTTTCTGAGGCAGCTCTATGGGAACGCGAATGCAAGGGTCCGTTAAGGAGTAAAGGGCGAATGCACTACACCGTTCAACGTGGAGAGGGGGTTAGGCAGGGCTGCGTCCTAGCACCATTTCTATTTACACTCTATACCAATGGTTTAGAACATACAATGGAGGAGAAGGGCCAGGACGTGCCACAAATAAACAATCGCCCCCTACTCGCCCTTCTCTACGCAGATGATGCAGTGTTGATGGCAAGAACACAATTGGGACTCCAAAGGGCACTTACAGTATACAATGAGTACATGGACAACTTGGGATTGAAAGTAAATACGACTAAAACTTTTATTATAAAGTGTGGGAAAGGCAGTGCTAAATTCAGGGATATGTTTATCGGTAAGAGCAAGGTGGAATTCACCAAAATATTTCCCTACTTAGGCATTTTATTCGATCAAAAGGGGACATGGTCTCAAGCAGTAAAAAATAGGAGTCTACTTTTTATGAAATAGACGGCAGCTCTGGCCAGTTTTGCTAGGAAATTGGGAAGAAGGCCACCCGTCGAGCTGCTGCATATTTATCAGGCGAAATGTGTCAGTATGGCAACATACGGCGCTGGAGACTTGGGTTATCGCGATACAAAATCTATACAGCAGGTTGAGAATTGCTTTTTTAAATTTCTCTTGGCGGTCGCAGGCAGTACTTCAACTTGTATTTGCCACTCTGAACTAGGGATACAATTCATCTCAGACCTAATAAAATGTCAACCTGACCTTTTGTGGCACAGGATCTGGACTTCTACAAAGACTACCTTGAACCGAGATATTTTAAAAGACAGCCTTAAGTTGGACCGGGTACTGGAGATACCATGGCTAAAATATATAAAGGATTTTATGAATGATCTCCAACACCCTGAATACTATAATGATCCCGGTACCAAAAGTTCTGTCTCCAGAAAGGATTTTAAGAGACTCTGTATGACGCATCTGGAGGCAAACAGATTTGCGGTCGAGGCGATGAAATCGTCAGTACAGTCCAACCAATTGATCCTGACCACTTATGGGATCCAGCCATACCTTCAACTGACCTTAAGTGGCTATGACAGATTTGTATTAACACGTTTTAGATTTGGTAACTTTAATCATTTGATAAGCTTTCCTGTAATAAATGATTGGGCCTCAGCACTGAGTAGATACCCATGCGATGATCTGTCCCAGCAATCAACAATTCATGTGGTTTTATTTTGCAAGTTTTATGAAACCCAAAGAAGGAGATGGATTTTACCAATTTTAAGATCATTGGGTTTGAGACAATGTAGACCAGCATTTTTAGCACTGCAATTTCTAGACAATGAACATTTTATAAAGTCAATTTCTTCATTTTTAAAATATACAGTGAATTGCAGAAAAACTATCTGTATTTGAAATACTTCGTCATAATTGAATTGAAGCTGTTGCGACTGCATGAACTGAACCTTGCGTTATTGTGTAAACAGTTTACAAATTTTATCCCAAGTCACTTTTTAACTTAAGTTTTATTGAAGTGTTTCTAAATGTACCTTTTTATGATTTTATCACAAAAATCGAATAAAGCTTGTTTTCATTAATTGATTGATAACTGTGAGTGAAGGCAGGGGATCTTGGTGAGTTTAAAATAACCTCCGAAACCTAAAAGGTTATTTAATGGTGTAGGTTTAGGGGGAAAGGTCCATTGGCTTTCTTCAGGACCTGTGTTTTCCCTGCTAGTTATAATAAACAGCCTATTGGCATGTACAAATCACATCGTTTTTTTAAAAAGCATGCACTTTTACATACAGACCATACACTGAGGACCTTTTCCTTGTATGGTCAACTGCTGAAACGAGAGAAATTCATAATCAAATTTGGGCATCCTTAAATTTGTAATGTGCACCCTTAATTTGTGCCTCATAAGTGCTAAATGGTTGTTGTGTTGTATCCAGTGACATTTCTTAGTATTAATACACATGACCGAAACACAACATTTAAAAACATCTGACAGACAGTGGTGTTTTACACCCGATAACAAAATAAAAAAACATGGTGGAAGAAGCAGAAACAGAGGGCTGGATTACAAAGTCGGAAGAGGACTTTCTGAGAAATACCACAACAAGGACACCATACTTTTATACATTGCCAAAAATTCACAAAAATCGCGATCCACCACCAGGACGACTAATAGTCTCCGGAATAGGATCCCTATTGGAACCTTTATCACAATTTTGTGATTCCTTTCTGAAACCCATTCATGGACATGTAATGAGATAGATGACATGCTTGCTGTTACAATTTGTATGCTTTCTCAGTTCCCAGGGGGTAGGTAATCCAACATCTACTGACTTTGTTGGTGATGTCAAATGACAGACACTACATTGGCCAAAAGTGTAGTGACCCGTGATTGGTGGTAAACCGAACATTGATAGTGTCTTCTGTGTCTGTTTAGGATATTGTATTGGTCTTGTATGTACCAAACTGTCACGTAGGCTTTTAGCTCTTTTATGTGAGAACAATGGTAAGTCCCACTTTCTGTAGAATGGGTTTCAGAAAGGAATCACAAAATTGTGATAAAGGTTCCAATAGGGATCCTATTCCGGAGACTATTAGTCGTCCTGGTGGTGGATCGCGATTTTTGTGAATTTTTGTGAATGTATAAAAGTATGGTGTCCTTGTTGTGGTATTTCTCAGAAAGTCCCCTTCCGACTTTGTAATCCAGCCCTGTGTTTCTGCTTCTTCCACCTTTGTTTTTTATTTTGTTATCGGGTGTAAACCACAACTGTCTGTCAGATGTTTTTAAATGTTGTGTTTCGGTCATGTGTATTAATACTAAGAAATGTCACAGGATACAACACAACAACCATTTAGCACTTATTAGGCACAAAATTAAGGGTGCACATTAAAAATTTAAGGACGCCCAAATTTGATTATGAATTTCTCTCGTTTCAGCAGTTGACCATACAAGGAAAAGGTCCTCAGTGTATGGTCTGTATGTAAATGTGCATGCTTTTTAAAAAAACGATGTGATTTGTACATGCCAATAGGCTGTTTATTATAACTAGCAGGGAAAACACAGGTCCTGAAGAAAGCCAATTGACCTCTCGGGGCAGTTTGTGGCTGAAACATGTCGACCGATTAGACACTTGGGACCATTGTATCCTAATATAGTATCACTTTTCTTACTTTTAATCTAGCCCCTAAACCTACACCATTAAATAACTTTTTAGGTTTCCAAGGTTATTTTAAACTCACCAAGATCCCCTGCCTTCACTCACAGTTATCACAGAACTCCGCTTACAAACATGTCGAGTCCACTCACACACCTTATGTGTGTGAGTGAAGGTCCAATGATGCAGCAAGCCACAGGTGGTACCTGTGGGTGAGGACCCTAATAAATATATATATATATATACGCCCAGGTATACATCCATAAAAACTCTTCTTTAATCTCACACAAGTCTGAGACAAATGTAAGGTGAGCACCAATTTACCTGGGTGCCGTTACTTTCCGGTCTCGGATAGACCATTTACATGCACTTTATGATATTAAAGATATTTCCTCCTTTAGTTTGTTGAAGTAATGTTTTGTACAACATGGAAATTGCATAGCCTCCATGAGCACAAGGCACTTCTTCTTCAAGAAATCTTGGAGTCGGAAGCTGAGCTAGAAACACCGTTCATTTGAGAAATGCAGTTGTAATAAGCCTGGAAAACACACAAAGTTACCCTTCTGAACTCTGAATCCTTCACACACCTAATCAAATCAGTAAATATCCCATTTCAAACACAAGGCCCATTACTTCACATCCAGCCTCTATCTTTCTAGTAACAGATGACCCCATTGATAAAACATAAAAAATACTAATGCCTCAATAGTGATGAAAACGGATAACCCTTACCTACTCTGCTAACATACTAAGTCCATCGTTATTTTGCACATATCAAGCCACCTGAGTTGAGACCCAAGAAATATGCTAATCAGTCAAATCTGCTCCAGTGGGAAAAGGGCCGCTCGAACCACCAGACCAGATCCTTCCTGAACCAGAACACAAGCAACCCATAGCCCCATACCAATGACTGCATTCTGGAGGGCATGCTCACATCAGTGACCCCTCTGCTGAGGCCAGCACAATTCCCTTTTCCCAACCTTCTCACATGTGTGGATTACTACAGGGACCAGATCTGTGTCATTAGCTTCTTTAACATGGTCCCCTGGCTGAATTGTCCTGTCCACTCAAGATAACACAGTCAAGTTATATCTGCATGCAAGCAGTGCCACTTACCGTGGAGTGCAGTGCTGTTGGGCCTCCATTTCTATCCTTCTCTGTCACTGCTTTTGCCTAATGGTATAAGCATGATTACCAAAATCAAGTTCAAGATTACAAAGGAAAAAATCTGACCTTGGTGAGCTACACTACTATGAAACTGGGAAACTTGGGAGCTCTGACCTAGTCCTCCAACATAGGTCCGGCGCGATCAGAAAACCACAGTTGGCTCTTTTTGATGCTATCGCCACTGAAATCTTTGAACTTGCATATCTCCGGTTCTACTGATTGGATTTTGATCATTTTGGTCTTGATTTATTTATTTAATATTGCTCTATTGTTCTAAATTTGTATGAGATTTTTCTTGCGTTGTGCTTTCACTTTATTACTGTTTGAAGTACTGCATAAATACTTTATACATTGCTTCTAAGTTAAGCCTGACTGCTCTGTGCCAAGCAACCAGAGGGTTGAGCACATGCTAATGTGGGGCTGCTTGTGCCTCACCCTGACAAGGATTGTGGCTAATGCTTCAGTAGGGTTTCACCCCCCTCAACCAGTAACCCAATTACTCACAACCACCTTTGCCCAAATAGAGACAAAAAACTCTACAGGGTGGAAAAAACCATACGCAAAACATTTTGGGACCTGTTCAACCCATCGAGAGAGGGAATGGCCACAAATAAAGTCTGTTCTCAGAACTCCTTGGTTAGCATAATGGATTTTAGCATTAATTAAATCTGGTTATGATTTTTTTAAACAAATGGACTGTGCTGCTTTCTAAAGTATGAACAGATTTACCAACATTTGCACAGGATTTGCATCACAAAGGTGATGCAATCCGGTGCAAAATGTTTAATTTGAATTTACTATCCAGCTCAAAATGTGATTTGTGCTGAAAAGTTGCCTGAAAGTAATGCAAAGCAGTGTTTTGCGTTACTTCGTCTCAAGGGAGCATGCCATGGGTAGTACATGGGTGTTCCTATGCAATCACCTATGGTTTTTGATGTAAAAGCCTATCTAACAAAGTGGGAAAAGGTTTAAAGTTTGTCTAAGCATAATATTTTGTACTGGAAGGGTAGCCTTCCAGTACAAAACCTTTGGTGGACATGGCATAGACACCTTTGCACTATGGTGCAAAGGTATGTGTGTGGCTCTAGGCAGCCTCATTGTGTGCCAGCCCTAGGGAGAAGGCAGGAGAGTGCCATGCCTTGGTCGATATAGCGCCCTATGCTTTCTAACTCTCTCTCTTACAACAATGAGGCTCAGTCGCTATCCAAACAGTAACTTAGTTAAATAATTGACAGTTTTAATACAAGGTGAAATTTGAAAGCGCATCATAGGAAGCTCATTTTCTCTATGGCTTGCCTTCTGTTTAGGAACATGCCATCATGACAAAGCAGTGCAAATGTTTACTCTGCCTGAAAATAAATGTGGTTTACTTATATTTTAGGCCTATAAAAGTCTTTACACACACAGCCAACCAACACATGTTAATCCAATTTTTGTTTAAGTGTACGTAATCAAATCAGTTCCTATAAAATAAACCCATAATTTTCACATTGCTAACATATGCATGTAAAGGCAGGAATTCAAAATTCTGTTTAACTCAATAGTCATGAGGAAAGAGGATCAGGTGTGCTGACCTACTGCAAAGGTATCAAACAACTTGACACAGTGGCAAATCACACATCCCACTCTGTCCCTTGGTAAAAAATGTTGATGCACTCTCTACACGTATCAGCCACTCCTGCTCCTCAGAAAAACGTATAATTATGTACATAGGGTGGCCCAAAGCAATAAGAGAAAAGGCCCAGTGGAATTATCCAAAGTTCTTGTATCTACTGCAAAGGTATGTTGTAGCCTAAGTCAAGGAGCATCATGCAATTGTGCAGTGATTTTGAAGTGAAAGTAGTGAATCTGTCATGCATTGATATTAAACTGAATATTAGCCTGCTCTTGAAATCACTCAAAATAAATATGATGGTGATATTTAAATATATATTCTAAGAAGTTCACTAAATTTATAAGAAATACCTCTTCTGTTAACAATATACTTCCCCATGCTGTGGGCATTGCTTCCATTCACTGTTTGTGAGAACATAGCCCTTAGCAAAATGAAGCGCTAGTCACTCACTCATCTAGCCATCATCTAAAAGAACCTATTTCATAGTGCATATTAGTATGTGAACAAACGCAAAGCAACATGAAGACTTTGAATTCTTGGTATGAGCATTTAAATGTAACAATAAGCATTGCTGCCTCTAAATTATTTGCAAAAATAAAATCAGATCAGTATATAACCATATCTCAGTGCAGTGCACCATCATTCTTTATTTGCAGATAAGGATCAAATGGCAATAGTGAAGTATTCAGGGATTAGTAGCTGACCCTAATTGTTTTAGCAATGTTTATAAAACCACAATTTTCACACACAAAAAGTCTAAATTCAATAGCTTCATGTAAATAAACTTGTATTTCAGTAAATAGACAAAAAGGTTAATTTGCATGAAAAATAATTGGATAAGTACAGGATTATGCATCTGTCCCTTTGAAATGTCTGTACATCCTGCTGCTAGCATGTGTTTCTGGTGAGCAATGTGTGTTTAAATGCAAAGTGTGTTTAAGACTGTGGAAGTACCTCCTGTCTACAGGGGAAGAGCTAAGCAGGTTCCCACGAGGCAATTTTTAAAAAAAAGTTGTACAAATGGACACAGATGTTCCTGAAGTCATTTTTTTATAGTTTAGAAGACATTGCCTTGTGGGGACCTGTGTTAAGGTCCCCACCGTGCAATCAGGCCCCCACAGCTTGAGTGTGTTATCGCACCCAAGCCCCCACAAGGATAGTAATATAAACACAAATGCACATACAAACACACACACACACACCCAGAGCCAGTGCACAGGCTGAAAAAATGAAGATTTCCAAGCACATGTCCACGTTGGCAAATCCAGGGTATCTGTTTGTTTTCTCTGTGATGTTATGTTTCGTATAGAGGCCCTAATATAGACACGTTCATATATGACGTATATGGTCATATTCGTATATGCCCTATTATGGTCATAATCGTATATGCCCTATTATGGTCATAATCGTCTATGCCCTATTATAGTCATGATCTCCTATGCCCTAATATAGGCATGATCTTTCACCTACATTAGTTCCCTACAGTACACAACGAACTCTGAGGGTTGAACGTTATCTAGTCTGTGGTTAGAACACTGCAGGGTTTTTCCCGAACACAGGCCTACAATGTACTCATAAATTATGCATGAGCATTCACCAGCTACATCTCCTGCATAATATGTATGTACAAAGTTCACCCCTGACGTCTTCCTCATGTCTAACAAAGACCAATACAAACCATACTGAGGGAGGAGACACTTTAGGGTATAAGTACACCACATCTTGCCACAGTAAGATAGAGGGAACCGAGACTTCCATGCTGACACACTGACCAGAGACGCTGAGGCGCCTGAATGCAGTCGCTCCAGCTGACATCGGTCTAACACAGACCTTGCGGGGTGTCCAACTCGAGACGAGGACGGGGTCCCACACTCTCTCTATTCAGGTAATGGGGTTCGACTAAAACCTAGAAGGATTCTTGGCTCTTAGGCTTTTATACCTTCACACATGGTAGGTATACTTAGGTACATCTAGTTAGGCATCGTAGGAGTACGCTCACTTTTATAATGCTTTTTATATTCATGTATGTATTCATGATTCTTGCAATATGGTAGAACTGTACTACCCTTTCACTTTTATCGTACTGCTGATAATATATCTCTGCTATTGTCTGCTGGTTGTTGCAGCACATATATTCTACACTAGAATAACAACTGTTCAATAAATGCTCATTGAAACGCCCAGACTGTTTATTCTGTGTAACTCTCTGAGACAAACCGAACAAGTAAGCACGAGTGACTAAGCGAAAAGTAGTACATTGTTTCCACGATTCTGAGGGATCAGGGTTGTCATGATCTAAGGTTGCCAGAAACTAGTCTCCCCGATAAGAGGACACTCTAGTGGCACTGTGAGCTAGCTAATGCAAATCCGGCTAACATACTCGGTGGGGGTGCACAGAGTCAGTCTGCCACCAAACCCACAGTTTATGTTATCCAAACGCACAGGTCCTGCAGGGGTACTATAGGAACTACACGACATGGCGCCACCAACGTTGGTTGGGTACTTATTTAACAGTAGAATCTGAGTAGTTCAGTTGTGCTATTCTCAGAGAACATACTCACAAAACACCAGAGACTTCTGGAGTGGGTGGGCACAAAATCCGCCGCAGCTGAGTAGTACAAGAATACTATTTATTGGCTGTTGGTTATTCAAGCTTGAAAGGACATAGTGTTCCTAAAATTGTGCCTAAAACATTATCATAGTTTCTTTGAAACATTAGTCTGTGTTCTATACACGATGACTAACGCGGTCTTAGATCCAATACGAATGCCACTGCCCGTGTCAGACGAGGAAGAAGATCCTGAGGATGCAATACAGATTGCACCAAAATTCAGAAGGACAGTCACCATAAGACTATTAGAAAATGGTTTACAAGCTAAGGGTGGCATGGTAGTTTTCGTGATTGAGGCACACAAATCAAACAAAACAGAGGTATTCTATTCATGGGTTACACTCCCAGCAGCAAATGCAATTACAAAGACATTTCACTACTATATAGAAGGAGATGCACCACAGGAATATTATCCATCTGAGGACATAGAGATTCCACTCACTTACCAGGAACATTATTACTGGTTTAATGGCGCCCTACCCCACGTACGAGAAAGAGTAAGGTTAGGCCCACTCGGAGGAGACAGAGCCACATGGCCAATATTAGCGGCCTACACACCACATCCTGACATTGGCACAATGCCACCAGGAGACTTACTCGTACAACACACAGATTTACTTAAAATCTACAGAAACCTAACACAATTTGTCATGAGGACTTTAACAATCCAACCTGCACCAAGTGCAGCAAGTAATACTCCAGCTCAGGGTATAGGAAATAAAATTACTCCTCAAACATTACACGCGGTAATGGGCAAAATGCCCGCAAAACAGGAACAAATACCATTCTGGATAGCTCAGAAAATAACTCAGCTTGAGGCAGTATTCCCGAATACTACCACCTGTGATAAACACAGAATACTAACAATCTGCTTGTCCATGGGGATCACACCATAAGTAGAGGACTGCACCTCTTGGGGTACAGTCTTTCCTGCCATATATACCAGAACACATGGTATCCCGTCATTAGCAGTAGTACCTGATGTATTGAGACAGATACAAAATGAGTACGGAGCAGAGCCTGCCCTTAACTTAGGGATGAAGTTACTAGGTAACTACGAATAGGTATCAGCCATAATACTAGCTAACATTAAGGGGGAAGCAGCTTCAGTGGCGATCCGCCACTGCCTAAGGGAGTTCAGTCCAGTAGATCACCAACACGAACTACCCAAAATAATTGAAACTGCATATGCAGAACTAGGCAGAGACAGCTTAGGTGGGAAAGCATTAAAACCACAACTGGTGGGCAGTTCTGAAAAGGACACTACAAAGTAGACACCTACTTCTTCTAAAAAGAAGTGGGAAAATAAAAAACAACAAAAGTCTAAAGACAGCAGATCTCAATCCCGAGGCAGGTCTCCTCAACAGGAGCCCTCTGAAAGGAGGTATAACCTCAGGAATAGGGATAATATTAGGAAACCTGACATGTATCAGGATACTGATACACGTTCCTCTCGTTCCTTTCAGGGTTCATCAAAAAACTCAGAGAGGGAAGGACGGTCAGAACAAAGACAAGAGGAGCGTACAAAGTCCAGAGACACGCAACGCCCTGCGGACTACGCACCTAAAAAAGAAGATAAACAAAAATCAAAACCTCAGTTCAAAAAGAAGAAGGTAGCAGGTCTTAAGATCAGACATGCCCAGAATTCTGAGGACACAGCTTCTGAACAGGGAATGGGCTCTGACGATGCTAGACAGCGCGGCAGAAGTAACAATAGCTCGCCAGAACCTGAAGTAATTTCTGGTGACAGTGGAGTTGAGTGAGTATATCACGGTGGAAACACCTGATACTCGGGTAAGTGTCCCACATAAGTTACATGAGATAACACTCCGGATGGAGGGGGACAAGCCCAGGAAAATTAAAGGTCTATTCTGGAAAAATATGTCATCTGGATATGACATCCTATTAGCAGAGCAAGACTGGCCGCCAGCATTCGTCATGGAGTGCCCTAAGGGAGAAACTGTAATTTTTCCAGCATTTTCCGACCTCGTTCCCATACATTTAAAACATGCATATGCGCAGGAGTGGGCGGTTGCCCTAGCTCTGGCATCGTACAAAAATCATGTTGGTTGGGATGAGGATTCAACCCACCACGTGATCTGGTTAAAAGTTTCCCCAAATGCTCAAAGGCAATATCCTATAAAGCAAGAAGCTAAAAAACAAGTCAGGGAGATCCTCGATCAACTTGAATACCAGGGGGTGATAGAAAATTGCACCTCACCAATGAACAATCCTTTGTTCCCCGTATCAAAACCTGACAACACATACCGTTTAGTTTTAGATTACAGACGTTTAAACACTTGCACAAAGTCATTTGCAGTTCAAAATGCACACAGTGCCGCATTAATGAATAACATTGTGCGAAAAAAATACAAAACTACACTTGATATCTCAAATGGATTTTTCTGCCAAAATATAGTGCCTGAAAGCAGGTATTTGACCGCATTCTCAGCGCTAGGGTCACAGCGGCAATTTTGTCGACTCCCCCAAGGGTATAAGAATAGCCCGGGGTTGTTTTCAGCAAGGGTAACAGAGTTACTCCAAAATTTGGATGAAGAAGCATTGTCTTATGTGGATGATATTTATCTGATGGACGATGACTTACCAAGGCACTTGACCAGGGTGAGCACCATTATTATGGGATTCGCCTCTGAGGGCTATAAATTTAATTTTAAAAATCAAAAATTGCCCATCTCAATGTCCTGTTCTTAGGGTATGAGCTGTCAAGTGAAGGAAAAGCCTAGCAGCTAACTTTTAGAAAAGTGTGCGCTGCTCCAACCTCCAAAATCATTAAAGAATTTACAATCAATTCTGGGATTCCTACATTTTGGTCAAACTTACATTTTGGATTACGCAGAAAGAGTAAAACCTTTCTACGACTTAATAAAACCTGATTTTTCAGTCAGACAATGGACACAGGAACATACAAACATCCTACGTTCACTACAGGAAAACATGATAGCTTCAAAACACTTACAGACACGCGTAAACGTACGCAACTTAGTGATCCGAGTAATAGCGGGTCAATGCGGGTACACTTATTTAACCTTCAATGAAGGCGAAACGGTACCAATCGCATACAAATCACACCTGTACACAAACGCAGAGGTGCGTTTCACATCAACAGAAAAAATCCTCACAGCAGTGCAGACAGCTGTAGCAAGAGAAAGAGCTCTGGCTCAGGGAGAGCGCATAATAGTCGTGACCCCAGTACCAGCCTTAGAGGCTGTTACAAAGGCTACCATTCCAAATGCGAAAGCCTTACATCCCAGATGGATACAATGGGCTAATTCTCTCACTGCAACAGATGTTGAATACAGATTTGATCCAAGTTTAAAAATACAAGCATTTCTGCAATACGAACAGGAATATCCTCTACCAACTGAGATTTTGCCTCTAGATCAGTATGAATATATTATTTACACTGACGGATCTGCTCAACCGGCCATAGGGAGTAAGCAAGCTACAGCACAGCATAATAATCGTTAAAGGTCACATGCGCGATGGAAAGTTCCATCCAAGTTGCACCAAAACTCAATCTGTAGGAGACTGCACGGCTCAGTTGGCAGAATTAAAAGCACTAATACTGGCACTGGTAAATACAGAACACGAATTCCCCACACTAATTGTGTGTGATTCCTTTTACTGTGTACAGTCATACAATGAATATTTACATCATTGGGAACAAAACGGGTTTAAAGACGCGAAAGGTGGCACAATTAAGCATAAAATGCTATGGGAACAGGTAGTGGAGTTGAGAAACGAACTACCAAGGGCTCACGTGATACATACACTGAGTCATCAGCGTGATGGCGTTCACGTTGAAGGGAAATCATTGGCTGATGAAGCCACAAAGGGGGCTGTATACACAGCGTCCGTAGCTGCACTCACTCGTTCAAAAACGAGAATAGAAGGCGAGATTTTGCTAGCTGTCAATGCTTCACGCAAAGGCAGCACAGCAGTACCTAAACAATTTCAACTCAAATACTCCTACAAGTTAGATGCACAAAACATTCCATGTGCTCAGATTCCTGGAGTGGGGGATAGAGTAATACCAAATATGGATCGTAGGCAAGGCTTAATTCTAGCAGCACACAAGGGTTTGGGTTCTGCGCATACAGGCGTTACAGCGACTATTTCTTTACTGAAACAGCGCTACTGGTGGCCAGGGTTAACAAAGCAGAACAAAGACTATGTCTTAAAGTGCGACATCTGCCAGCAGATGAAAGGCTCCACCGTAACATGCCCAGCGCAGACACCATTACTAAAATCAGACAAACCTCTCGCATGTGTGCATTTGGACCACTGCGGACCCCTACAATCGGATGGGGCAAAGAAATATATCATGGTTGCAGTGGATTCCTGCTCTAGATTCCTATGGGTCTGGCCTCAGCGCTCGGCTGACTCTCGAACTGTTATAAAAGATTTGCGAGTCTTTATCGGCACATATGCAGTTGGCACGTTACATTCTGACCGTGGCCCGGTGTTTAGCTCTCGGGCTTACAAAGAGGCCATGGAAGGACTGGGCGTAGCATTGCGGTACTCCTCTCCGTACCATCCTGAGGGAAATTCTGTTGTGGAGAGGAAAAACCGTGACTTAAACCAATCTTTAACAGCTAGGGTATTAGGCAAGGGCGGTAGTTGGGTCAGTCACCTTTATGGGGTCCAAAGAGCAATTAACAACCAGCCAAGAAGCTCTCTAGGGGGTGTCACTCCTTACGAGGTCCTATTTGGGACAAGAATGTGGGTACCTGATGTTGATTGTGGAGGCACAGTGGCGGATGAAAAACCATTTGATTTCCATGATCGTTTGGCTGTTTTACAGGATCTAAATGAATCCAGGACACAACAAAGTAACGTCCACTTAAAACAGACCGCCACTGAGGAAGTCAAGGCAGTAACGGCAAGACATTGTCTGGATCCCAAAGGTCGGGGATCTGGTCAGAGAAAAGATTGCAGACAAGAAAGAATTCGGACCATCCTACAGAACAGCTGTACCGGTCCTAGCAATCCAAGGCACAAGAACTGTACTTCTGCTGCCTCTTGCCGGGAAAAAGGAGAAAAGATTTGTCTCAATTGACTTAATCAAACCACACTGTGTGGCCGATACTAAACAGTAGGCCTCGTGGACTCCACAGTAGCAGACGCCCTTCTCTCACTACAATCCAAGAAGTTCAAACAGAAAGACTCGTCCCGTTTGAAGAGCCACCTGTACGGAATGAAGGACTAAGCAACAATGCTATGGAACTCGTTCCACTTCAACAAGAAGTTCAACTTCAAGAAGAAAATCAAATTAACAACCAAGTGGCAATAAGACCGACTAAAGACGTCTACGTCAACATTCCTCGTCAAGAGCAAAATCCGATTTCAACAAATCCCGATGCAATTCCAACAATTGATCGAACTGCTTCTGGCTACTTCATGAACTTTGATACGTTTTCACTGGATCCAAGCAAGCCGGAAACGACGCCAGCCCAAAAATCACACAAACAGAAACTCATTGACTTTTTGAACTTTTTTAGAAAGACTTACCTGGTGTCACCTTGGATAGAACTATGGTATATCACTGGGATTCTATTTCTTCTTTTCTGTCTAGGTTTAACAATAACTTTTAGTATGCTTATTAATGGACGATATCTCCAACAGAGCTCTACAGCCCAAAGAGTCAATTTGATTTTAAAGCCACACCAGTCTTCACATCGTGAACCAAGAGACTTGTCTTCAGTGAACATCACAGCAGTTCCTATACCGGACGGTATAGTATGGGACAAGATTGATTTCGATATATTCGGTCCGACTGAACTTTTAAAGCTTAAACATGTATTTAAAATTTCTTTAAGTGATATCATTACCTCCAGTACATTGTCTGATGACTGGGACACTGAAACTGTAAATAATATGAGGTCTGATTTAGAAAAAACTGCAGCATTTCCGAACAACGAAATGTTAGAAGGTACTTCAGACTATGATACATTGTACTGTTACCAACATTATGGTCATCATTTCTTGCACAAATCTATAACACCTAGAAATGTATTTGAATACCACCAGTGGGAACACTGCCCAACACCACCAAAAGGTAGTTCGCAAACTTTTGCACAGAAATTCACATACTTTTGAGGGTTTAATACATCTGACCCGAAGTCATTTTATTACAAAGTGGCAACAACATCAGCACAGAAAATGATGTTGACTAACACCAAACAGATTTACTCTGCTTCCTTTATGGCCCAGTTGTCTACACAGGGTTTCGACCTATGGAAGGACACTATAGATTTAAAATCAATCTGGGGTTCTAGGGACTGGTAGGTCCAGGGAACAGAAGCGCATTTTAGAGCATGCCTCATTCCACAGCAGATGATATTTATAAATGAAACTGTGCAGCAAACATCCTGTCTTGGAGTAGCCAAGAGTAAGGAACTGAACTCGCCTGGGTTTCCAACACCATCACAGATGGGTGGGGGGCAGAATTCAACTACACATGGGGCGGAGTTAGATGACATTCTCCAGTACAACAGGTCAGATCCCAATTGGACAGAATGGCTTATTTGGCCCATTGACACGAACACATGTCAACAGAGATTCCTAGGTACAACCGAGGGGTTTAGTATCAGTAGGCCAGATACCCGCTATGTAAAGGAGACAACACCCAGGGGTAGTGACATCCTATAGTGTTGGGAAGTTGTGCCTTGATTTGCTAGAGACCTCAACACTCACAGAAGTGAAACATCACGTGACCTTACTCACACCTGATGTAGACCTTAGGGATTTCTTGCCAGGCCCAAGGAAAAAACGTCAGAAACATTTCATATACGCTGGCATTTATGCCTACTATAATGAAAACTGGAAAATATCCCAACAGGAGGCCGCAGAAAGAATACGGGAAAAAGATAGTATTAACCTAGAGAAGGTATTAGCTGTAGTGGATAATGGGTTAACAACTTTAACCTCCAGGATTTACTCCTTAGGCAACATTGTGTCTTCGGCAATCGACATATTAGAACAAGATCTGGCCTTGTTACAACACGGGCAATCCCAGTTACGTTCTATTATGATGTTAAGCTGGACGCTGCAATCTTTGCGTGCAGGCTATGTGCCCTGGCATTTTATAAACACCACGTCTCTGTTTTCAGAATATAATCTAACTGATAAACAGACAGAAATGGCACAAAGAGGAGTCAAATATACAATGCTGCGTATTGAGAAACTGGAAAGGTTACCATTCACTGTAGACGAATTACCATCAACTGAATGGTTAATTCATGGCCAAATCACTTTGCCGGTCACTACGTTTCAGTTTCAATATTGCCTTGAGCAAAGGCAGGCAGGCAGATATGAAAAAATGGGTAAGGGTTACATTAAGGAAACTTGGGAGTTACTATATAGATATCGATGCCGGAATGGGGATCGAGAAGTGTGTCTGAGTGGTACAAACTGCAAGAACGCTTTAAGCGGTTCTCTCATGTGTCAGGATATTTCTCTGCACGGAGCATGTAGTGGTTCAGTAGTGAATCTATCTTGTCACATGTCAGGGACCCCAGCGGCCATGATCACGATGGTTTTCCAGCTGCTCTCGAATGTGAGTTACTTGATGCTAAACAATCAAGGTTGCTGTGGGATGCTTCTGGGCGTCGCCTATCAGGTCACTCTTAACTCCAGGGTTACTTGCTGTATGCAAGTATTGTTTCCGCCACTGAACACAGTCAGGGAGGCGCCATTTTGGCCTTCGTTGAATGTTTCCTTTATACAATTTGATACTTTGAGCAGACTGAAAGCCATGCTTTTACAGCAACCCGTGCCCTTAACCTCCGCTTGAGAAACCTTTGAACTTCAAGTTGCAAGGACCTCGACTGAGATACAGGTGCTTATACGTACGAACTGCCCCTTTCATTTCGCAGAAATGGTGGGTCGTATCTTTAACATGACTGATACGAGCGGTATTGTACACCTATTTAAGACCATAGGGTCAGGACTATTAAGCACCTTTCAGACAGTCCTCGGAGTAATCCCAAATTTTATACACTCCGTATTGGGAAGCGTCTTTGGAGGTCTCCCGCTTATCCTGTTCCTAATTGCAGGAGTCCTGATTATAATATTACTGCTATGCAATGGACGGCCCACTTTCCGAGGAAATGGCGAACATACTCTTGGAGCGGAAATACCGTGAACGCATGGTGCAGCTTCTGGGTATACCTTGCCTAAGAGAACTGAACGCCTCTTGGTTTCTATCGTTTAGACCAGTCTGGGTGGACTGCATCTTACCTGTTCTTCGATGCCTGTTTTGCGGAGAAGAATGCGCGTTGGATCTCTGTCTAACGTTTCCATCAGATACGCCTCCGGACATGGATGCTATGCTGGACCCCCTAAAGGCCCATGCTCTGCATTGTCCCCAGCGTCTTCCAATTCTGATGAACGCATTCCTTGAGAATCCACAGGTGCCATTTTGCTCCTGCTGGGTTAGGTGGCTCCTCCACAGGCACTCAGGTAACAACTGCCGCACAAGCTGCCGCAGCACCGACTGTTGGCAGTGCTGAATTCCATCTAGGTGCAATTGACGTTCTCTGCGAGGCGTTGGATTTGTCGTCTGCAGTAGCTAACACTGATAATGCTGTATCTCCAAGCCAGGACACTTAATCTTGAATTGGCTCATCGCGTCCTGGGAAAGAATTCGGCTTCTCCACTTCGCTTCATAAATAAACGAACTAAATTTGGAACATTTCTTAAATTGACACTTTCACTTGAGAAAGAATGGCCTTCTTCTGCTTGTAGTAATGCAACTTTTATAAGTGAGACAGAATTGACTTTTTCAAGTGGCAACAAAAGAATAGCTAATTTGCAACATTTTTAAACGTTTTTTAAAATGTCTTTTTAAAACCATGTTTTTAGCTGTTTTTAAGAAAAAAAATTGTATTTGTCAAGATTTTAAGTATGGTCATTGTCATCCAATTCGAAAGTGGAGTGGGAGTTATGTTTCGTAAAGAGGCCCTAATATAGACACGTTCATATATGCTGTGTATGGTCATATTCGTATATGCCCTATTATGGTCATAATCGTATATGCCCTATTATGGTCATAATCGTCTATGCCCTATTATAGTCATGATCTCCTATGCCCTAATATAGGCATGATCTTTCACCTACATTAGTTCCCAACAGTACACAATGAACTCTGAGGGTTGAACGTTATCTAGTCTGTGGTTAGAACACTGCAGGGTTGTTCCCGAACACAGGCCTACAATGTACTCATAAATTATGCATGAGCATTCACCAGCTACATCTCCCGCATAATATGTATGTACAAAGTTCACCCCTGACGTCTTCCTCATGTCTAACAAAGACCAATACAAACCATACTGAGGGACGAGACACTTTAGGGTATAAATACACCACATCTTGCCACGGTACGATAGAGGGAACCGAGACTTCCATGCTGACACACTGACCAGAGACGCTGAGGCTCCTGCATGCAGTCGCTCCAGCTGACAGCGGTCTAACACAGACCTTGCGGGGTGTCCAACTCGAGACGAGGACGGGGTCCCACACTCTCTCTATTCAGGTAATGGGGTTCGACTAAATCCTAGAAGGATTCTTGGCTCTTAGGCTTTTAGACCTACACACATGCTAGGTACACTTAGATACATCTAGTTAGGCATCGTAGGAGTACGCGCACTTTTATAATGCTTTTTATATTCATGTATGTATTCATGATTCTTGCAATATGGTAGAACTATACTACCCTTTCACTTTTATCGTACTGCTGATAATATATCTCTGCTATTGTCTGCTGGTTGTTGCAGCACATATATTCTACACTAGAATAACAACTGTTCAATAAATGCTTATTGAAACGCCCAGACTGTTTATTCTGTGTAACTCTCTGAGGCAAACCGAACAAGTAAGCACGAGTGACTGAGCGAAAAGTAGTACATTGTTGCCACGATTCTGAGGGATCAGGGTTGTCATGCTCTAAGGTTGCCAGAAACCAATCTCCCCCGATAAGAGGAGACTCTAGTGGCACTGTGAGCTAGCTAATGCAAATCCGGCTAACATACGCGGTGGGGGTGCACAGAGTCAGTCTGCCACCAAACCCACAGTTTATGTTATCCAAATGCGCAGATCCTGCAGGGGTACTATAGGAACTACACGACAGTGAGGCATCATGTAGAAGCAATGTGGTGGCACCATATCCAACTAACCCCATAGACCATAACAAAGGTTAGCCCACCAATTTTTGGCTTACAAACAGTACGTCGTTTTGGATCAATTGAGAGGCAGAGCTCGCTCATTATGTATCCACAAAACAACATTCCCATCCCAAATTTTAACAGCATTTTCCTTATTATATCATTCATGAAAAGTATCTACATGTGGTCCATCTTCAGATGATGTTGCTTCTCTTTATGAACATAACAAGAAGAGTTAACTACCTTCTCAACCTTTACATTAGCATAGCCATGCAAAAGGATACATGAGTATTAATCGTGGGAAATTGTGTTGCACAATGGGGGATAAAGATTCCAGTACTCTGCAAAATGGTCACTGTTAAATGTCCCTTTGACTGGGCCATCAGAAAGGATTACAGAGCTATGCCTTTTATTGAGGAGTTATTATAAATTGCTTACCAAATTATTTATTTCCACCATGGTGATAAAATCTATAAGATTTGTTTTTCAGCCCAGATGGAGGGGACAAGACAGTTCTAGCTTTCCTCGTTGTCCTTTTTTCTTAAATGCTAGGGATGTGGTCACCATCAAGTGGAAAGACCTACTTAATATATTACATTAATTTATTAAGTCTTGTTAACAACCTGAAATTAAATAAAAACTGATAAAACAAGTTAAAAAAATAGGAGCCAAAAGCTGGGACATATGAAATGATCAATCAACAAGATAAAGGGAGTGAAGAAGCAGATACCTTTGCAAATTACCCTCTTTTGTGTGGTATTCCCCAGATATTTTCCTTCGGTAGCAGAAATAGTTTTTGTTGGCCATAGCAATCTGCACCCTTTACTCCTGCTAAACAGTGGTAAAGTGTTTGTGCCCTCCCTTTTAAACATGATAAAATTGGCATATATCTAATTGGCACATTTAATTTACTTGTAAATCCTTAGTACATGGTACAATATGTACCTGGGCCTGTAAATTAAATAAATGCTACTAGTGGACTGTAGCAACCCACTTAAGTAGCACTGTAAATCATTTCTACATCTCTATCGTTGCAGCCTGAGTGGACACCTTTAACTACCATTTCGACCTGGCAAAAAAGAATTTTGCCAGGCCTCAACCTTCCTTTTAATACTTATACATTACCCCTAAGGTAGGCCTTAAATACAATGCAGGGTGCATGGTATTTAAAAAGTAGGACATGTACAAGTAAAGTTTTACATGTCCTGGCAGTGAAAAACCTCCAAAGTTTTTTTCCCTGTAGCAAGAATTGCTCTCCCATAAGAAACACTGGGTTACAATAGAACAACTTATAATGCTTAATTTTAGTTTGGGACCAAGCTGTGCCCGGCAGATGAGCTCATAACTAGGGTGAACCGGTCCCGGGTTGCTTGTGTTCCGTTTCAGGGAGGACCTGGGTTGGTATACTCTACTAAGTATTATATGGTAAGTTGCAATGAGTTCTGGAATATGTAATTGATAGAGATGTAAAGCTATATGATGATTTGAAGTAAAAGGGAGTTAGAGCTGATAAGCAGTGGAGCGCTGACCACTGATGGATGGGGTCTGTTATACTGGACGTATCTATCTTGAATAAAGAAGATAAGGAGCAACCAGCTGGTGTGGAGTTTTATGGCTTCCACATTGGCGACAACTGGAAACGTTAATCTGAGCTATGGACCCCAGCATCCTTGACATTTTGTGGAGTATTCACTCAGCAAAACAAGCAGAACTTTTAAGTCACTTCAAATTAAGTGTGCTGCTGCTCTCGTCAGAGCAGTTCAGGTGAGTGCAGAGGCATAGGCACAGAATAGTGATTTTAATCATTTGGGACCTTTGGAAACATTGTGGCTCGGGCATGCCTCTGTGCACGTCTTACCTCCTGGGGAAACAGTTTCTCTCGAGCCCTGTACGAGTGGTAGTCGCCCGCGTGCACTTGTCAGCCATTGTGCAGCATTCCTGTGGAACGGAGAGTTCGTACTTCTGTGTATTGCCACGGCAGTCTACTCATGATGCCGTACACAATCGGCCTGGTGATGTTGATACGCACAACGTAGCATTACTTCGGCAGCCATCTTCTTTTGGGATACGTTCATCTTACAAGCTGCGTGATGATGCTAAGATGCACCTGGTAATGGCACGTCGGCAGCCATTTTCTTTTGGGATACATTCATCAAAGTAAAGGTGTTTCATATACACTGTGTGATCAGCTCATCATGGCACATCAGGAAGCAGCGTTGCAATCTACTCATCGTGGGACATTTAAACGCTGCAAAGCCCTTTATTTTTTAATGTTATTGGGCTGTCAGCTAGTTCTTGTCATTGCAGCAGGCAGTTCAAGGAATATTCGGCAGCTCGCTTCATCCTGTGCTGGTTTGATACATGAAGATGTGGTATTGTTAATATTTGAATTCTTATCCTTTAAACTGCTAAGTGCCATTTTGAGTAACTTGTCGGTTTCTGGGAAGTTGTTCCTCAGTCATTTGAGGTTACTCGAGTATCAGTTCAGATACCGGCAGTTTGGACTCAGTGTGTTTGAGTGTGTGTGAATGTGTGAGGGTTATTTTGTTAATAACTATTAACGTGACATTATGTGTAATAAATGGTAACTTAAAATTATTAGTCAACAATATGCAGAATGTGACAGCACCTCTGTTTTACCTCTCATCTCCAGAGGAACCGGTGACACCTTGGCGTAGATGGAAGAACATTTTCATGCATTATGCCAGGGTATGGAGTAGCTCTCTAGGAGCAGAGAGAAAAATGTCCTCACTTATGCATTATTTGGGTCTAGAGGGGCAGGAGATATTTCAACATTTGCCTGAGTTATCGACTGATAATGCCAATGGGCTCAATGAATTTGGGATATGCTTAAAACAACTCGACCTACACTATTTACCAAAGGTGAGCACTGTTTTAGAGCGTTATCATTTTGGAAGATGGATGCAACATGTAGGTGAATCAGTTGAAAGTTATATAACAGCTTTAAGAAAATTGGCTTCCTCGTGCAATTTTGGTGGCATGACTGATGAAAGATTGCGTTACCAATTTATGTGGGGTGTGTATTGGACAAAGCAAGAGAAGCTCTATGGTTCAAGGATAATCCATCACTTAATGAGGTATTGACTACAGAAAAGACATGTGAGCATTCTGTAGAGTGTGCAGAGGTAATCCGCAAAAAAACCTAGTGATGATAAGAAGGAGGCAGTTCAAGTTATAAAATCTAAACGAATTGCTTCTGAAAATCAAGGTGAGAAGCTGGTAAAGAAATCTCAGAACAAATGTTATAGGTGTGGGAATTTAAGTTATGTGGCAAATCTTAAGGAATGTTCTGGATGGAAGTCTGCATGCAAAATGTGTGAAAAGAAAGGTCACTTCTCATCTTGTTGTAGATCTAATAAGAGTACAAAGAAAGTAAGAGAAGTTGCATATAATTCGGAGTCTGAATGTGAAGAAATTATTCTTCAGATACGGGATGGAGAGTGTGAAGGACCTATTGAAATGGTGCAAGTTAAAGGCACTTCAGTACAAATGTTATTTGACTCTGGGGCAAAGAGAACATTGATACCCCGAAAGTTTTTTGAAGAGAAATTAAAAGGTTCAGTGACACAAATGAAACTAGATATTAAGCCCAAAGCTTATGGAGCACAGCCCATTAAGCTGTTGGGTTCTTTTTGGGGAACCATTGAATTTTGTGGCAGGATGATTCCAGCTAAAATATACGTCTCTTTTAAAGGAGATTCTTTAATTAGCTGGTGTCACCAGAAAGATTTATCAGCATTTTTTTGGATCTGCATGAGACACCGTCAGTGAAATTGAAGGATGGTTGAGTTTCTAAATGAAATGTTGTGGTGTCCAGAGTTAATGGTGTGAGAGAGACAATCAATTATGAAACACAATTTCCTGAGGTCTTTTGGAAAAAATTAGGACACCTAAAGAACTATGCTCACCACATAAAGCTTAGGCCTGGGGTTACTCCTGAGGTAGAAAAGGTAAGCAGTGTGCCTATAGTGGTCAAAGAAGCAATGAAGAGGGAGTTAGATAAGTTGTGGGACTGTGGTGTAATCCAAGAAGTAGAATCAATTTAGTGGGTGAAATGGAGAGGCTAGACTCTGTGTGGACTTGAGAGAACTCAACAAGGCTGTGATAGCAGATCGGTATGCACTATCAAATATTACGGAAATATTATGTTGTCTGGGAAGTGCCAGGTGTTTCACCTCACTGGACCTGACCTCAGATTACCACCAGATATCCTTACATCACCACTTCATTTATCATGCACTTTGGGACCTACAACTATGTATAGATGTACTTTGACTTAATTTCTGCCTCTCCTGTTTTTCAGAGGGTCATGGAGCATGTATTGAGAGGTGTTGTAGGGGTGAAGATGTACCAGGATGATGTGTTAGTGCATGGAAGGACTCAGGAGGAGCCTGATCTCAGAGTGTGTGACGTACTGAAGAGGTTGAGTGAAAGCAGGCTGACTTTGAAGCATGAAAAATGTAGATTTGGAATTACTGAGATAGAGTATCTTGGGAATCTGATTACAGGGAATGGAATTCATTTCTAGAGGTGATTTGGTGAACACCACTTTAGACATGCCAAGTCCTGCTTCCAAGGAAGAATTGGTGAAGTTTCTAGGGACTGATTAATTTTAAAGCAAATTTATTCCCGCATTTGCTGATGGTTGTAGTAGTATGAGGGAGTTACTAAGGAAAGGTGTGGAGTTTGATCGGTCAGAAAGGTGTGAGGAGGAATTTCAAGAAGTGAAAAGCAAGTTGTGTAAAGCGCTGAACCTAGTTAGCTTTGAAGCAGGTGCCAAGACCATCTTGAGAATGGATGCATGTACAAAGGGGCTAGTAGCTGTCTTAGAGCAAGTGTCAGGGGGAAAGTCAACACTTTATTGTTCATACCTAGAGCATTACGTGAGGCTGAATTTAATTATTTGGTTATAGAGAAGGAGGCTCTGGCTGTTTATTGGGCTGTGAGGAGATTGAGGCAATTTTTGTAGGGAAGTTCTTTGGAAGTGAAGACGGACCATAAGCCTTTGGTTGAAGTTTTTGGAAAAAAAGGCATTGGTGCCAATTCTAGTAGGATTCGAAGGTGGGTGGTGGCTCTGCAGGAGTTTGACTTCTCAGTCTCCTATGTACCTGGGTGATGAATATCATTGCGGATTGCTGATCTAGATTGTGTGTGAGTGGGACAGATGAGGAAGAAACTGAAACTATGGAGGATGATTTTGGTGATGAGGGCACTATGGTCTGCTCAGTGTCATGTGGCATAGTTCAAGAGGATGGATGGAGGAAAGAGCAGGAGGATATGCAGTACAGGAGTTAATGCACAGATTGAAGGAGGGATGGTCTACAAAGATAAAGTGTATGAGTAAGTGAAAGGATTTTGGCACGCGAAACATGAGCTTTCATTACAGAATAATTTAATAATGAGTAGTGGAAAAGTGGTTCCACCTAGTAAGCTACGAATGAGATTGGTGGAGAACGCCCATGAAAGTCATTCAAGTATATCTAAAACTAAAGAGAGAGTAAGGATGAATTACTGGTGGCCAGGCATGGATATCTTTATAGAAAGAAAAGAGCAAGATTGTATTGAATGCAGCAAAAGTGATACAATCTTAAAATACAACCTATGGTGATTAAAGAAAGCATACCTGGCCCTTGGATCGAAGTTGCTTTGGATATTGTAGGTTCGATTAGAGTGCCAGGTGGTGATAAGTTCATCATCACATGTATAGATATGTATTCTCGATGGTCAGAATTGAAAGTAGCAAGTGCAATAGAAATATGTGATGTTATTGGATTTTTGGAGAAACTATTTGGTTGCGAAGGGTTCCCGGTCTCTTTGTTGACGGACAGTGGTGTGCAGCTCACCTCAAAAAAGATGGAGGAGTTTTGAAGAAAAGAGGAATCAAACATAAAACAACATCTTTATATCATCCAGCAGCCAATGGAATGATTGAGTGCTTCAATAAAGTGGTCAAGGAGTGTATACAGCATGTGGTATCGAATGGGTTGAATTGGATGGAGGAACTTAAGAGAAAGAATTACATGTATAGGTTGACTTCTCATCCGTCTACAGGAACCACACCTTTTCTACTGTTTAAAAAGATCGCCTAGTGACATGGTGGGTCCAACTTGGGTGAATAAAATGAAATTGACTGAAAAAGGAAAGGTTCAAATGAATGAAGAGCTGAGAAAGGAGAAGAAAAAAGAGATTGTACGGAAGAGGAAATAGTATTTTGATAGGCGGATGGCTGTGAAGAACACTAAGGTTGATCTGGATGACTGGGTAAAGGTAAAAAATCCAAGAAAAGGAGGGCTGATGGATAGGTTTATCCAACCTATGAGGGTCATTAAGCTTCTCAAGAATGTGATTAAAACTGAAGATAATCGTATATGGAATTTAAACAGGGTGGCATTGTGGAAATGTGCTGAACAACCAAGTGAACAAGGAGCGTGAGCACAACTTTTCAGCTGCTGGGTGCAGGCAAGAATGTCAGGAAACCTGTACTGGTGAATCTGGTGTTGATGCTGGTTGGGATGGTGTTGATAATAAAATGCAAAAGATGCATAAAGTGGAAAGTAAAAATGTACGGGTAGGCCGGAAACCTGACCGGTTTAAGGATTCTATGTGGAAGTAATCTTTGTTTGTTATTGTACTCTTACATTGTGTGGATTTGTTGTATATAGTGTTATCTATCATATGATAAGAAATTAAAGAATGTGGGATTTAAAATATTTGTTATATTAAAAGGAGGGAGATATGTGTTAATCTGAACTATGTATTATATGGTAAGTCGCAATGAGTTCTGGAATATGGAATAAATAGAGATGTAATATTCCAAATAATTGGTCTGTTATACTGGACGTATCTATCTCGAATAAAGACAATAAGGAGCAACCAACTGGTGTGGAGTTATATTGCTTTCACACCTGGCTTGGCAGTTCGGGCTGGACTGTTCCCACCAGGAACAGGGTCAAGACTGATTTGCATATGGATGGATGCAAACTGAAATGGCATGGTGAGCAAAAGAATGATAAGTTGGTATGCTACTCAACCTATTGCCAGTGGTTAGACTTATTACAATCCGCCCCCCATCACCTTTTGTATGCTTAATTTTTGTTTGGGAGCAGCTAGAAAAATTATTCAATGTCTTATTATGATAGTAATTTAGGGCCTGATTCACAAAGGTAAATTTCACTTTGGTGTAAGTTTACTCTTGCTGTAGTATCTACAAGTATAATTTTACTACTGGTAATTTTAACAGAAGTACAAAAACACTCTTAATTTGTGAATACCAAACAAATGTAGGAAATTTAATACAACAAATGTAAACCTCACAAAAACGTATGTTTACCTTTGTGAATCAGGACCCTAAAATCCAACTTAATGGTAAAGTCGGAATTTTGAGTACTATTTTTTAAATTACACTTCTCAAATATTGTCATTTTCCTACCTAATCCAAATGTTGCTTTCTGATGCTGTCCAGTGTCACCTGGTGAATGCTTCCACTTTGGTGAGATGTGGATTGCTCCCAGACAGTGAAAAAAAGGCTTGTGTGTTGAGGGTTTTTGTCTTCCTTGAGCAGGGTGGCCGAGGGTGGTTGTGCCCATCGCCTTCCTGAGATTCAAAAGGTTCATACCCTGTTACTGGCTGATGTAGCTTACACCTAGGCCTGCCTCTCTTTGTCTCCCTATTCAGCTTGACTCCAATCCCAGTGGGAGAGGGAGCTACCCCTGAACCAGTTTGGGGTGACTACAAGGTAGGGGTTGCCCATTATTATTGCGACCCCTCTAGGTGGGCACTGAGAGATCTGACCAAGGGAAGAAGGTTACTGCCATTTTGGGTTTAGGAGGAGAAGGCACAGTGGGATCGTTTGCAGTAAAACACACAGTAAGTGGTGCAAAACTGGGTAGGGTTATCCCTCTGAACATTTACCCTATTGTGTAGGGAGTGGACAAGAGTTTCCCACAGCCCACAGGCTAGCACTGGGCATAAAAGTGACATCACCAGTACACCTCTTAAAACACTTCTGGAACTGTGAAGATCAGAAGTAGGACTACCCTACTGTCTGAATCCTGAATGAAGGCTTTACCTGTTTCCCTTGAACCCAGGACCACAGAAGTGACTCCATGGGTCAGTTGTCTAACCTCCTGTTTGAGCTACAAGGACACAACAAGCTTCCAAAGATCTTTTCCTGTAACTGCCTAGCTGACCAGTTCTACCTGGACCTTCTCTGGGCCCTGCTGCTGACCTCTGTTGGAGTGAGTCCTAACCTCCAATTGGTGCCTAACAGGTCATAGACCCTTGGCTGGTGTCTGTGTGTAAGCCGCCTTTCCAAACTGCAAAAGCTGAAACTTAGAAACTTTTTGCTAACTTTTCTTCCAAAGAACTGGTGGGAGAATGGGACTGATATCAAGCCAAAGCTGTCAACGTTGAATCCCCGATAGGATTCAACTTGGTGGTTTGCTCCGCTGAAGAAGATTTGACTTCTAGAAAAGTTTTTAAGTCCAAACATAGAGGACTTCAGCTGAACTAATACCGAGCAGCAACCTGTGAACATCGAGGCCTTTCCGGTCTTTACCTCCTCTGAGCTTTCCCGCCTTCATTGATGACCGTGCCTGGACCAAACTCTTCAATAACCTACCACCATAGAGCCCTGAATCAGATCCAGCTTGCATCTTGCTTAGCTGACGACTTGTCGAAGATCACTTTTCTCCATAAAATGTTTACATCCGAAAGGCAAGCTTTCCACCGAGAGGAACCTGGTCCATGTATCTGATCTGCGCTCCATAGCGGTCAGCCTTTACTTTTGACTTTTAGCTAGACTAGCATGACCAGAATAGCACAATTGGTGCCTTGTGCTTTTTTTAATTCAAAATGTAAAAATTCATATGTCGGGCTCTACTGATTGGATTTTTGTTGTACTGGTGTCATTTTAATAAAATATAGTACATTTTTCTAAATAGGTTTGGGGGTTTTCTTTTGTTGTGTTTTCACTTTATTACTGTTTGGGTGATATATAAATACTTTATACATTGCCTCTAAGGTAAGCCTGACTGCTTTTGTGGCAAGCTACTAGAGTGTTAAGCAGAGGTTTATTTAGTGACTTTTCTGGTTCATCGTTTTCCTTTTTTTAAATATGTTTTTATTGACAATCTCTAATGGTTGCATTATAAGGATAAAAAAGGGTACACACAGTTAGACCAAGCATAGTTTTGCACGTATTAGTATATGTGAAGAGGGTGCAAGCAGGTCTTTCAGTCTGTTATTTGGCTCAATACAGCAGAGTCTGTTTCCATGTCAATTTCAGAGAATGTTTTTTTATGTGTTAAAACACCCTGACAAGGATTGTGATTGTTCTTGAAAGTGGGTTCTCACTCCCTTCAACAAATAATCCAGTTTCTTACAATAAGAAACTCGGAAGCACTTGTTGAGTGCATCCTATCTTTGTTCCAGATCTGTAGCTTTTAGGTAATAAGCAGGGCATTTGAGTCTGCCAGTCAAAAGGGCTCAAGCGACATACCATGGGATTAATACAACTCCTGTGCTGTTTAGTAACTATAAGTGTCCATTACTTAGGAAAATACACACAACCTGCAATTCAAAATGTACACTGCTGATTGGCTATATTTACCTGCAAGATGAATAGAGGTGTCAAGCCAGGATCACAAAGCACCTAGACCACATATTCCTGGTTCCAACACTCAAAACCATAGTAAGGGGCACCATTCAAAATGATTTCCTTGTCAAATGGCAAACAACCTTAAGACTAGCCCTGTCACCCACATAGAAGGTCCCTTGCTCATTGTGCCACTGGAACCAAGCTACATCTGATTGAAGAGGCCCAATCAGTGCACTACTGATCCCAGCATGCAACACTTAGTTGATTTCACCTGTGAGGCCCACTGAGGGCTAATTAGATGGACATGCTGAGGGGAGTGCCTTTTCACCATTTCTGTGCAGTATCATCATGCCTGTGATCAAGAAGCTGAGTGCTTTGAAACGCGTAAGGCAAATAAATGCATCTGAATGAAAATGCCAGTTTCCTTTAAATTCCTCTGCTCTTCTAGTGCGTCTTCAAACTGGGAAACTTTGTTTGATGATTTATAGCCGGCAGTCCAGCCCGGGAAGACTGCACCACCCCTGAAGGTCAAGGTGAGGGGGCCACAAGGACATGCAACTACTCCGAGTCTTCCTGAGTGGAACAGCAGAAAAAAAGGAACTTAAACTGAACATTTTCATCTCGGAGGCCCACTGGAGGGCTCTTTAATGAAATGAACACTTTGACACAGCACAGAAGCCTACTAAAGGTAAAGGAATTTTGAAAGTGCACTACTGATCCCAGCATGCAACACTTAGTTGATTTCAGCTGTGAGGCCCACTGAGGGCTAATTAAATGGACATGCAGAGGGGAGTGCCTTTTCACCATTTCTGTGCAGTTTCATCATGTCTGTGATCAAGAAGCTGAGTGCTTTGAAACGCGTAAGGCAAATAAATGCATCTGAATGAAAATGCCAGTTTCCTTTAAATTCATCTGCTCTTCGAGTGCGTCTTCAAACTGGGGAAGCTTTGCTTGATGATTTATAGCCGGCAGTCCAGCCCGGGAAGACTGCACCACCCCTGAAGGTCAAGGTGAGGGGGCCACGAGGACATGGAACTACTCCGAGTCTTCCTGAGTGGAACAGCAGAAAAAAGAAAATTAAACTGAACATTTTCACCTCGGAGGCCCACTGGAGGACTCTTTAATGAAATGAACACTTTGACACAGCACAGAAGCCTACTAAAGGTAAAGGAATTTTGAAAGTGCACTACTGATCCCAGCATGCAACACTTAGTTGATTTCACCTGTGAGGCCCACTGAGGGCTAATTAAATGGACATGCAGAGGGGAGTGCCTTTTCACCATTTCTGTGCAGTATCATCATGCCTGTGATCAAGAAGCTGAGTGCTTTGAAACGCGTAAGGCAAATAAGCGCGTCTGAATGAAAATGCCATTTTCCTTTAAATTCATCTGCTCTTCAAGTGCGTCTTCAAACTGGGGAAGCTTTGTTTGATTATATATATATATATTATCTACTGGCGGTCGCCAGTAGATAGTTATAGTTAGGACCTATTTTCCATAGGAAATCCGCAACATTCTATTTGAAATACCTCTTGCGTCGGTTGACGAATCTTCGCGAAATTTTCAAACTTTATGGCCCGCTCCGGTCCGCTCCTACCCTGAAAGTTTCGGGGTGATTCGTCAAGCGGGGCCGAGAAAAAGGGGGGTCCCAAAAGTGTTTTCCCCATTCATTTTCCCATAGGAAACTTTAGCCACAACTACAGCCCGAACTGCTGAACGGAATTACACAAAATTTGGCAAAGAGGTAGTTCTTGGTTCAGAAAGAACCCTTTTGTTAAATGGTGTAAATCCGTTCAGTAGTTGCGGAGAAATTAAAAAATAAGAGTCAAAAAATCAATTTCCCATAGGAAACTTTATGCAAGGCTACAGCCCGAACTGCTGAACGGAATTACACCAAATTTGGCAAAGAGGTAGTTCTTGGTTCAGAAAGAACCCTTTTGTTAAATGGTGTAAATCCGTTCAGTAGTTGCTGAGAAAATAAAAAGTAAAAACACATATATATCTGGGTGGAGCCTAACCACACATGTCATCGTGAGATCTGATTGGCTGTCAGCACTTCATCCTGGAATTGCTGGCAGCCATCTTGGGACCAATATAAATGATAGTACCCCATTGAAATGCATTGTAGTGAATCGAAGATTTTGAGGGTTACCAAAAGGAGAACTATAAAGGGTGACAACAGACTTTAGTTACATTAGAATTCATTTGTTGATGGTACCATACTAATTTCAGGAATTGTGGTGTGTTCTAAGGTGATTTTACCCTGTGAAAAACCTTCTGCTGGGATATCATGAATCATGTTTGAGAGAAAACTAATTTCACATGCTTGTCCCATACAGTTTTGGAAGGTGCTCCAGAAGCTAAAATGAGAGCATATTTTCTGTAAATTCACATTATCTTTCTCAGTCATGTGAGAATGAAGTCTGACATTCTCAGTAAAACATGTACATCCAACAAGGGCAGAGACTGTCAGTTGATTCCTTTGTGTTCTACTGCAGCTTCCCAGAGTGTTCTAAAGAACAACTAGAGTGCTAATAGCCTTACTTATGACAAAAGTATGGCACACCTGAATCCATCTTGATTGGAATAAACTGGTAACACTCAAAACATTTAATTTAAAAAGGAACAAAATGATGGGGTTCATCTTGTCATAGAAATTATGGTTAGTGCTCTGGAAAGAGAAATTAGGACATGTTTCAAGTGTGATCTCAAATATCTTCCTGTTATATTTCAACAGGAGCAGCCTGTCAGTTGATGCCTTTGTGTTCTACTGCAGCTTACCAGAGTGTTCTAAAGAACAACTAGAGCGCTAACAGTCTTACTTATGACAAAAGTATGGCACACCTGAAGCCATCTTGATTGGAATAAACTGGTAACACTTAAAACATTTAATTTAAAAAGGAACAAAATGATGGGGTTCATTTTGTCATAGAAATTATGGTTAGTGCTGTAGAAAGAAAAATTAGGACATGTTTCAAGTGTGATCTCAAATATCTTCCTGTTATATTTCAACAGGAGCAGCCTGTCAGTTGATGCCTTTGTGTTCTACTGCAGCTTCCCAGAGTGTTCTAAAGAACAACTAGAGCGCTAACAGTCTTACTTATGACAAAAGTATGGCACACCTGAAGCCATCTTGATTGGAATAAACTGGTAACACTTAAAACATTTAATTTAAAAAGGAACAAAATGAGGGGGTTCATTTTGCCATAGAAATTATGGTTAGTGCTGTAGAAAGAAAAATTAGGACATGTTTTAAGTGAGATCTCAAATATCTTCCTGTTATATTTCAACAGGAGCAGCCTGTCAGTTGATACCTTTGTGTTCTACTGCAGCTTCCCAGAGTGTTCTAAAGAACAACTAGAGTGCTAACAGCCTTACTTATGACAAAAGTATGGCACACCTGAAGCCATCTTGATTGGAATAAACTGGTAACACTTAAAACATTTAATTTAAAAAGGAACAAAATGAGGGGGTTCATTTTGCCATAGAAATTATGGTTAGTGCTGCAAAAAGAAAATGTAGTGCATGTTTTAAGTGAGATCTCAAATCCTCTTCTATTTCATTAGAAAATTCTGACATGCAGACTGAAACAATTACTTTCAATACCAGCAGTAGACTTCCAGTTAACTCCTTGGTGAGCAGTAGCTTTACTACAGTGATCGAATGAACAACTAGAGTGCTAACATTCTGAATTTATGGCAAATGTGTGACACATCTGAATGCCTTCTTGATGGAATCAAAGTAAAAAACTGAAAGCATTTCCTACTGAGGAGACTGCAGTAAATGAGGAAATTAGGAAACTTCATAACAAAGAAGTCTTCCAAGATGGCCACCAGTGAAAAAGAGCCCAAATGTAGCACAAATATTACCCAGATGTAGCCCACATATAGCCCAATGACAAAAGTGTCCAAAACACTTTTTATTTTTAGTTTTTTTGCAGTTTTATGTAGTGCAGACTGGTCAGGTATTGGAGCGTTGCATCTTAAAACATGACCCCCATACACTACAAAAACCCCATGCACTACCCTAAACCCTAAAACACTACCCCCAGCACGACCCCCTACACTACACAAGCACCACTGCACTATCCTAAACCCTAAAACACTACCCCAGCATGACCCCTAGACTACACAAACACCACTGCACTACCCTAAACCCTAAAACACTACCCCAACACCACTGCACTAACCTAAATCCTAAAACACTACCCCCAGCACAACCCCCTACACTACCCAAACACCACTGCACTACCCTAAAACATGACCCCTATACTACACAAACACCACTGCACTACCCTAAACCCTAAAACACTACCCCCAGCATGACCCCCTACACTACACAAGCACCACTGCACTACCCTAAACCCTAAAACACTACCCCCAGCACGACCCCTACACTACACCAAACACCACTGCACTACCTTAAACCCTAAAACACTACCCCCAGCACGACCCCCTACACTACCCAAACACCACTGCACTAACCTAAATCCTAAAACACTACCCCCAGCACGACCCCCTACACTGCCCGAACACCACTGCACTGCCCTAAACCCTGAAACACCAGCCCCTGCAAGACCCCTACACTGCCCGAACACCACTGCACTGCCCTAAACCCTGAAACACCAACCCTAGCACGACCCCCTACACTGCCCGAACACCACTGCACTGCCCTAAACCCTGAAACACCACCCCTTCACGACCCCCTACACTGCCCGAACACCATTGCACTGCCCTAAACCCTGAAACACCACCCCCAGCATGCCCCCTACACTGCCCAAACACCACTGTACTGCCCTAAACCCTGAAATACTACCCCCAGCAAGACCTCCTACACTGCCCGAACACCACTGCACTGCCCTAAACCCTGAAACATCACCCCCAGCAAGACCCCCTACACTGCCCGAACACCACTGCCCAAAACCCTGAAACACCACCCCCAGCACGACCCCCTACACTGCCCGAACACCACTGCACTGGCCTAAACCCTGAAACACCACCCCCAGCACGAACCCCTACACTGCCCGAACACCACTGCACTGCCCTAAACCCTGAAACACCACCCCCTGCATGACCGCCTACACTGCGCGAACACTACTGCACTGCTCTAAACCCTGAAACACCATCCCCAGCACGACCCCCTACACTGCACGAACACCACTGCACTGCCCTAAACCCTGAAACACTACCCCCTGCACGACCCCCTACACTGCCCAAACACCACTGCACTGCCCTAAACCCTGAAACACCACCCCCAGCACGACCCCTACACTGCCCGAACACCACTGCACTGCCCTAAACCCTGAAACACCACCCCTGCATGATCCCCTACACTGCCCGAACACTACTGCACTGCCCTAAACCCTGAAACACCACCCCCAGCACGACCCCTACACTGCACGAACACCACTGCACTGCCCTAAACCCCGAAACACTACCCCCAGCAAGACCCCTACACTGCCCGAACACCACTGCACTGCCCTAAACCCTGAAACATCACCCCCAGCAAGACCCCCTACACTGCCCGAACACCACTGCCCTAAACCCTGAAACACCACCCCCAGCAAGACCCCCTACACTGCCGGAACACCACTGCACTGACCTAAACACTGAAACACCACCCCCAGCATGACCCCCTACACTGCCCGAACACAACTGCACTGCCCTAAACCCTGAAACACCACCCCCAGCACGACCCTCTACACTGCCCGATCACCACTGCACTGCCCTAAACCATGAAACACCAGCACGACCCCCTACACTGCCCAAACACCACTGCACTGACCTAAACCCTGAAACACCACCCCCAGCACGACCCCCTGCACTGCCCGAAAACCACTGCACTGCCCTAAACCCTGAAACACCAGCCCCAGCACAACCCTGTACACTGCCCGAACACCACTGCACTGCCCTAAACCCTGAAACACCAGCCCCAGCACGACCGCCTACACTGCCCGAAAACCACTGCACTGCCCTAAACCCTGAAACACCAGCCCCAGCACGACCCCCTACACTGCCCGAACACCACTGCACTACCCTAAACCCTCAAACACCAGCCCCAGCACGACCCCCTACACTGATCGAACACCACTGCACTGCCCTAAACCACCACCCAGCAAGACCCCCTACACTGCCCAAACACCACTGCACTAAAGCCTGAAACACCACCCCCAGCAAGACCACCTACACTGGCCGAACACCACTGCACTGCCCTAAACCCTGAAACACCACCCCTGCACGACCCCCTACACTGCCCAAACACCACTGCACTGCCCTAAACCCTGAAACACCACCCCTGCATGACCCCTACACTGCCCGAACACCACTGCACTGCCCTAAACCCTGAAACACCACCCTCAGCACGACACCCTACACTGCCCGAACACCACTGCACTGCCCTAAACACTGAAACACCACCCCCAGCACGACCCCCTACACTGCCCGAACACCACTGCACTGCCCTAAACCCTGAAACACCACCCCCTGCACAACCTCCTACACTGCCGGAACACCACTGCACTGCCTTAAACCCTGAAACATCAACCCCAGCAAGACCCCCTACACTGCCTGAACACCACTGCCCTAAACCCTGAAACACCACCCCCTACACTGCATGAACACCACTGCACTGCCCTAAACCCTGAAACACCACCTCCAGCAAAACCCCCTACACTGCCTGAACACCATTGCTCTGCCCTAAATCCTGAAACACTAGCCCTAGCACGACCCCCTACACTGCTCGAACACCACTGCACTGCCCTAAACCCTGAAACACCACCCCCAGCACGACCCCCTACACTGCCCGAACACCACTGCACTGCCCTAAACCCTGAAACACCAGCCCCAGCAAGACCCCCTACACTGCCCGAACACCACTGCACTGCCCTAGACTCTGAAACACCAGCCCCAGCAAGACCCCAAACACTGCCCGAACACCACTGCACTGCCCTAAACCCTGAAACACTAGCCCCAGCACGACTCCCTACACTGCCTGAACACCACTGCACTGCCCTAAACCCTGAAACACCACCCCTGCCTGACCCCCTACACTGCCCGAACACCACTGCACTGCCCTAAACCCTGAAACACCACCCCCTGCACCACCCCTATACTGCCCGAACACCACTGCACTGCCCTAAACCCTGAAACACCACCCCCTGCACCGCCCCCTACACTGCCCGAACGCCACTGCACTGCCCTAAACCCTGAAACACCACCCCCAGCACGACCCCTTTACTGCTCGAACACCACTGCACTGCCCCAAACCCTGAAACACCACCCCCAGCATGACCCCATACACTGCCCGAACACCACTGCCCTAAACCCTGAAACACCACCCCCTGCATGACCCCCTACACTGCCCGAACACCACTGCACTGCCCTAAACCCTGAAACACCACCCCCTACACTGCCCGAACTCCACTGCACTGCCCTAAACCGTGAAACACCACCCCCAGCACGACCCCCTACACTGCCCGAACACCACTGCATTGCCCTAAACCCTAAAACACCACCCCCAGCATTACCCCCTACACTGCCCAAACACCACTGCACTGCCCTAAACCCTAGAACACTACCCCCAGCACGACCCCCTACACTACCCGAACACCACTGCACTACCCTAAACCCTAAAATACTACCCCCAGCACAACCCCCTACACTACCCGAACACGACTGCACTGCCCTAAACCCTCAAACACTCCCCCAGCACGACCCCCTACACTACCCGAACACCACTGCACTGCCCTAAACCCTAAAACACTCCCCCAGCACGACCCCCTACACTACCCGAACACCACTGCACTGCCCTAAACCCTAAAACACTCCCCCAGCACGACCCCCTACACTACCCAAACACCACTGCACTGCCCTAAACCCTAAAACACTACCCCCGCATGACCCCCTACACTACCCAAACACCAATGCACTACCCTAATCCCTAAAACACTACCCCCCGCATGACCCCCTACACTACCCTAAACCCTAAAACACTACCCCCGCACGACTCCCTACACTACCCAAAGACCACTGCACTACCCTAAACCCTAAAACATGACCTCCTACACTACACAAACACCACTGCACTACCCTAAACCCTAAAACACTACCCCTACACTACACAAACACCACTGCACTACCCTAAACCCTAAAAAACTACCCCCAGCACGAACCACTACTCTACCCAAACACCACTGCACTACCCTAAACCCTAAAAAACTACCCCCAGCAGTACCCCTACACTACCTAAACACCACTGCACTACCCTAAACCCTAAAACACTACCCCAGCAGTATCCCCTACACTACCCAAACACCAATGCACTACCCTAAATCACTACCCCCAGCACGACCCCCTACACTACCCAAACACCACTGCACTACCCTAAACCCTAAAACACTACCCCCAGCACAACCCCTACACTACCCAAACACCACTGCACTACCCTAAACCCTAAAACACTCCCCAGCACGACTCCCTACACTACCCAAACACCACTGCACTACCCTAAACCCTAAATCTACCCCAGCATGACCCCCTACACTACACAAACACCACTGCACTACCCTAAACCCTAAAACACTACCCCCAGCATGACCCTCTTCACTACCTAAACACAACTGCACAATTTGTTACAGGCGTTGCAACGCAGGCCTGTGGTGCTTACTGGAAGTACCTAGTGGGCTAGTTGGCCCCCAGGGTCCCTCAGGATTCAAAGGGAATTAATCCCCCAACTTAAAACGCACCACGGGGCGCGTTTGCACAGTGGTGAAGGGAGGGGGCAGGGCCTCAGGTGACATGTGCGCAAACACACCCTGTGGTGCGTTTTAAGTTGTGGAATTAATTCCCTTTGAATCCTGAGGGACCCTGGGGGCCAACTAGCCCACCAGGTACCTTCAGTAAGCACAACAGAGTTGCGTTGCAGAGAGGTGAAAAAAGGTGCGTGGCCTCAGAACGCCTCTCTGCAACTCAGCTCTGTGGTCCTAACTGTAGGTACCTGGGGGCTAGTTGGGCCCCAGGGACCCTCAGAATTCAAGGGGACTTAATCCTGCAACTTAAAATGCGCCACGGGGTGCGTTTGCACACATGTCACCTCAGGCCCCCCTCCCTTCACCACTGTGCAAACGCGCCCTGTAGCGCGTTTTAAGAGGTAGTTTTAATCTGCCTGCCCTATTATGTACTAGGGACTTGCAGAGGAGGTCATGCTAATCACAGGGGTACCCCAACGCATAGTGTTCCCTAGTGTATGTAGGTGTTTTCACTGTATTCTAAGTGTCTTTTAGCATAGCACTGGCTCTGGTTAGTCAGAGTCAGTTACCAACAGTACCCGTCTGAAAAAGTTGTGGGCACAGGATGATTTTGCAACAAGGCCTCTTTCTGCTCCTCTGTTGGTTCTTTCTGCACATCTTTTGCTTCTTTCTGTGCGTTTTTTCTTCTTTCTTCACATGTCCTACCTCTGTAGGCATAGTTAGAAACTAGCATTTAAAAAACCTTTGAAATGCACTTAAAAATCATAGGTTTCAGGCACGTTATAGTTAGAAATTAGCATTTAAAAACCTTTGAAAATCACTGAAAAAACCATAGGTTTCAGACACGTTATAGTTAGAAATTAGCATTTAAAAACCTTTGAAATTCACTGAAAAAACCATAGGTTTTAGGGACAGTTATAGTTAGTTGGACATTTCACTGCATAAAACCATAGAAATTCCCCGTTATAGTTAGTTCAGCTAACTATAACTCGCGCCCGCAATGCACTGCTGATGACGTCACATATTACATCACTCATGACATGGTCAGTGACATCACTGATGACATCACTGATGACATCTCAAATGACATCACTGATGACATCATCCATGTGATAATTTCATGCACCTCCTCACACCCTAATATAACCTTTGATACACCCACTCTAAATTACAGAATGCCATTCTCAAAACCATAGACACTCCAACACCAAAAACTACATACCCACTCACTGATTCTTAGGTCTACACACACATCCACTCACTAACCCGTACAGTCACTCATACTTAGTCACTCAGTACAGGACTATCATATGCACTCATACACCTATATAAACACTCACACACCGCCACTCATCCATAGAGGTACTCACACACCTAGTCAGTCATGCAAAAACTTAATCACACACCCATTTACTCACCTATACAGTTATACACACACCAGCTCACTTACTCATACAAATACTGGCACATTCTTACGCTCTTATACAATCACTGATACAAGTACACACTCATCCATAGAGCCACTCTCACAATCACACACTCTCACTTATAGCCATTTATATACTCCAACACACATATATACTGCCTTTCACATATGTAGTTACTCACACATGTACCACTGAGATATACATTCAATCACTAACACACCCATACACACACTCACCCACCCATACAGTCCATCACAGATGCACTCTTGAAACCATGCACCCAGTGAATCACCAACTCACACATCTATGCACAGAGTCACACACACCCCACCCACACAAACACTCAGGCACCCATAGAGATACTCAGACAATCAATCAATAACCCATGTAGACACTCATGTAGCTATTCAGAAAGCCATGCAGCCGCTTACAAACCAACAGACAGACGGATACAGACATTCACACAGTTTAGTCACTAACCCATGCATTCAGTAAGATACATTTAATCACTCACTTGTAGAGTCAGTCACTCACGTACTAAATCATCCATTCAGACACTTATTCACCCACTCATTCTTCAATACGCCTTTCCCTATATATATTAAACATATTTAAACTTTACAGAAACACACAGTCACTGGATGATATCATCAGTGATGTCATCAGTGATGTCATTTGAGATGTCATCAGTGATGTCATCAGTGATGTCACTGACCATGTCATGAGTGATGTAATATGTGACGTCATCAGCAGTGCATTGCGGGGGCGCGAGTTATAGTTAGATGTACTAACTATAACGGGGGAATTTCTATGGTTTTGTACGAGTGAAATGTCCAACTAACTATAACTGTCCCTAAAACCTATGGTTTTTTCAGTGAATATATATATATATATTATCTACTGGCGGTCACCAGTAGATAGTTATAGTTAGGACCTATTTTCCATAGGAAATCCGCAACATTCTATTTGCAATAACTTTGGCACCGGTTGACGAATCTTCGCGAAAGTTTCAAACTTTGTGGCCCGCTCCGGTCCGCTCCTATCCTGAAAGTTTCGGGGTGATTCATCAAGCGGGGGCCGAGAAATACTTGTTTTCCCCATGCAATTTTCCATAGGAACCTTTCATCGCAGCTACAGCCCGAACTGCTGAACGGAATTACACCAAATTTGCCAAAAAGTTAGCCCTTGTGTGAGAAGTTGGCCTGGCATATGCTGTCCACTAATTATAGTGGGCACCGTGCACCAGTCCAAATCGACTCTTATGGTAGGTAGGTTAAAGACAACCTTACTGAAAGCTATCCTAGTGGTAGCTATGGAGAGCAGCCTTCAGGCTAAGTCTTGAAGGAATGTAAAGCAGCTTGTTTTACCAGTCTATAATCTCTTGAGTGACCAAATGAAAGAGCACCACACCAGGTATATATTCAAAATATATGTATTTATTACTAAACACACCCCTCTAGTCTCTTTATGAGGCTAGAGTTCAAGTACATAGGTTATAAGATCTTAAATCACAGTAATAGCACAAATACACGTTTGGGCCCTAGGGGTGTACCAAACCATATACCAATAAAGTGGTATGCGAACCACGACTGAACTAGACACTAGGCCTAGAGCCTCTAGAAGTGCTTGGACCACAAGGAACCACCCAAGGTAGTGACACAGGGGACCCACGGGAGACGCGTGCAGTGTAAATACACAACCGCGATACGCCGTTAACTTCTATGGAGAAAGTCGGGATCGGGAAAATAGAGGAAAGGGACACTTTAAAGAGGACTAGGACAAAACCCTTTGAGATCTAGGACTTTGAAGAGTCTCTACCCACGGGAGCACCGGAGTACTCGTGTTACCTCACCCAGGGAAGCCGGGTGCATAGGTGCCTTTCGGGGTCGGGTTTCGTCGTCGTTTCTTATGGCGATCTGCTGCAACGTGCTGCTGGCGACCAGGAGAAAAGTGTCCGGTGGATCCAAGAGTGGATCGGAGTTCTGAAGAACCTGAAAGCAGAGGGGACAGAGTCTGGGTCACTAGCCAGTGACCAGGAGGGCGATGGACAGATGCACACCGATGTCGAGGGCTTCAAGTTCGTTGACGGTCGTCTTGACTCTTCAGCCACGAGGTCCGGGAGGCGTTGTCGGCGACCAGGAGCAGGATTCGGGCTGTTGCTCGATGTCTGTCGAGTGCAGAGGTGTCGGCGACCAGATTGGACCCAACAGGCCTTGGCAACGGCAAGTCTCGAGTAAGATGTAGATCAGTCGATGATGCAGACCAGCAAGGTCTGGGGAACTCACCCAGCAAGGGTAAGTGAGGGCAGGCCTGGAGCAACCAGACTGCCAAGTAAAGAAAAGATTGGCCTTCGGTAAGGGCTACTAGCCAACGGGCTAGCGACCGCGAAGGAGCCTCGTGACGCCGCACGTGGAGCTGGCTTACAGGACACTCGTGGAGTGGGGGCCAGTGATCTTCGGTGCAGGTGGTGCTGGAGGCTAGGGCTACTCGGAGCCCAAAGCACGACTTCTTGGGAGACCCAGAAGATGGTGCACTTGCAAGTGTGCTCGGTGTCCAGGGGTCACGGTCTCAAGTCACCCACGATAGCCACGGGCCTCAGCTTTGCTGGGGACTCAGGGTAGCCTCGGGAAGTCTGAGAATCCACCTCTGGTGATGCGATGACTTCGGCGTCCGACGGGAGCTTCAGTAATGCGAACCGGACAGATGCTTCTTTGGTGCCTGCCAAGCAGGGGAGTCACTCCTTGACCCCAAGGGAGATTCTTCAGTCCTCTAATCGTGAGTAGAGCGTCGAAGGTCCAGGATTCTGTTTCAGAGTTTCGTCCAGGTATAATCTAAAGTCCTAAGGACTGGGTTCCTACCTTTATTCCAAAAATAGGGGATGGACTACTCTGTGGCCCCACCTATGGGTGGGTCAGGGCAGAGGGGTGGCTACACCCCTTTCCTTTGTCCAGTTCGCGCTAAAGCAGGGGCTGCAAGCCCCTGATCCGGTTTGAACTGGGGTATGCACAGGGACACCAAATGTGCCCCCAGTGCAGGACTTCAAAGCACCCGAAAGTGCTCCCGCCCAGCCCCAATACACATTGTCCTGTCTGGGGAGGTGGTCACACCTCCCTGGGACAGGAAACCTATTGTCCAGGCCTCCCCTGCCGGAGTTTCGTCCAGCAGCAGGAGGCCAGACTCGTGTCTGTGGCAGCAGCATCCATTTTGTGATGCCAGGGCTCTGGAAAGAAGTTACCGGACTCGACAGAGTTAACATGCCTTTCCCTCTAGAAGGGTGGAATGCTACCCCCGCCGCCAGGATTGGCGGGGGGTAGTATTCCAAGATGTTTGACACCAAACACGACATGTTTAGGTGCAGCCATTCCATAGTTAGCATTTTACCGCGAGGATATAATGCGTTTAAGAGTATATGGTCAGGCTGCACTACAAACAGCATCAGAGATGGTCTCCGAACGCTGCAGAGGGGCCCTGCTCATGCAGGGGCACCCTCTCACATAGGAACCATGCACTCTGCCTTTAGGATTGATAAGGCCTGCCTTAGGAGTGACTTATAGGTTTATATGTGTGTATGCTTTTAGTGATATAGGTAACCTATACCACAGCAAGGGGTGCATGCACCACCTTACCCAGGCTGCAGTAGCAGACCTGTGGTGTCAGTTTGGATGGCCTACCAGGGGTGGCATAATACATGCTGCAGCCCCTGGCAGGCCTCTGAGGTACCTATGCCCTTGGTACATAGTATACCATATACTAGGGACTTACAAGGGCACTCCAGATCCCAATCAGTGATGTGCCTAAGGCACATGGAGACCCTTTTAAAGAGGAAACAGCTAGGCTGGGGTTCTGAATAGCAGGGCCCCAGCCAGACTAATGTCGAAAACCAGTGAAGTATCAGCAAAAAGTGGGGGTACCCCTGTGAAGCAGATCCTACTCTCCTACACCTTGGTTCAGAGTTGTGCCTTTTGCTTAAATGGTGTAAATCCGTTCAGTAGTTCCTGAGAAAATCAAAAATAAAATCACATATATATCTATGGCCGCTTAGGGTCCGCGTACCCTCCCGATCACGAGCTGTATGCTAATTGGCTGTCAACACTCCAAACCAGGAAGTGTTGGCAGCCATCTTGTTCCTTGGTAGAACCGAGGCACAAGAAAAGACGAAAACAGATGCAAAAATCGCAAAAAGGGGGCAGGGAAGAAACACCCTGACCCCCTAGGCCTGCTCAGGGGTCCTACAAGGACCCCCAGGGCCCAAAAAGTAATTTTTTTTTCAAAATCGGCAAAAACGCGCTGGGTGCGCGGATCCTGCCGATAAAAACGAAGCGCGGGCTCCTGCGCTTCGTGGTTAATTGGCCCCCGGGTGGGCCAAGTCCCGGGGGCATGCGGGGGTTTATTAAATAATAACATGGGGGGGCCTCTAAGGCCCCCCAAGCCCCGGGGACCGCCACCCCCCGGGGCTTTATAAAAATAATGGTGGCGGGGGGGCACACAGCCCCCCCGCAGCCCCGGGGACCGCCACCCCCCGGGGCTTCTTTTTTTTATTTTTAAATTACCTGTGTGGGGGGGCTCGAGCCCCCCCACATGCCCCGGGGACTGCCACCTCCCAGGGGCACTAAATAATGAAATGTGGGGGTCCGTTTCGGAACCCCGAGCCCCGGGGACCACCACCTCCCCAGGGCTGTGCACAGGATGGGAGGGGGCCGCCCGGCCCCCTCCTGGAGCCCTTGATGGCCCTGGGGACCGCCACCCCCAGGGCCGGCTCCTGCAGTGTCCCGGGTGTCTACCCCCGGGACACTGCTGTTTGCAATGGCAGGGCGGGAGCCTCGCCGCTCCCGCCCTGTCATTGCAAACTTGCTTTGCTTCATTGAAGCGAGAGCAGGGAAACCTGCTCTCGCTTCAATGAAGCAAAGCAGATTGCTTTTCCATAAGGGGAGATGCATGTCAGCAGCTCCCCTTATGGAAAAGCAATGCCGGCTCCCGCAGGACGCGGGGAGCCGGCGGGACCGTGCGGGGACACTCCAACACCAAAAACTACATACCCACTCACTGATTCTTAGGTCTACACACACATCCACTCACTCACCCGTACAGTCACTCATACTTAGTCACTCAGTACAGGACTATCATATGCACTCATACAACTATATAAACACTCACACACCACCACTCATCCATAGAGGTACTCACACACCTAGTCAGTCATGCAAATAATTAATCACCCTCCATTTACTCACCTATCCAGTTATACACACACCAGCTCACTTACTCATACAAATACTAGCACATTCTTACGCTCTTATACAATCACTGATTCAATTACACACTCATCCATACAGCCACTCTCACAATCACACACTCTCACTTATACCCATTTATATACTCCAACACACATATATACTGCCTTTCACATATGTAGTTACTCACACATGTACCACTGAGATATACATTCACTCACTAACACACCCATACACACACTCACCCACCCATACAGTCCATCACAGATGCAGTCTTGAAACCATGCACCCAGTGAATCACCCACTGATACATCTATGCGCAGTCACACACACCCCACCCACACAAACACTCAGGCACCCATACAGATACTCAGACAACCAATCAATAACTCATATAGACACTCATGTAGCTATTTACAAACCCATGCAGCCACTTACACAGCAACAGACAGACGGATAAAGACATTCACACAGTTTAGTCACTAACCCATGCATTTAGTAAGATATGTTTAATCACTCACTTATAGAGTCAGTCACGCACCTACTAAATCATCCATCCAGACACTTATACACCCACTCATTCTTCAATACACCTTGGCATATATATTAAACATATTTAAACTTTATAGAAACACACAGTCACTGGATGATGTCATCAGTGATGTCATCAGTGATGTCATTTGAGTTGTCATCAGTGATGTCATCAGTGATGTCACTGACCATGTCATGAGTGATGTAATATGTGACGTCATCAGCAGTGCATTGCGGGGCGCGAGTTATAGTTAGCTGAACTAACTATAACGGGGAATTTCACGGGTTTTGTACGAGTGAAATGTCCAACTAACTATAACTGTCCCTAAAACTTATGGTTTTTTCAGTGAATTTCAAAGGTTTTTTAAATGCTAATTTCTAACTATAACGTGTCTGAAACCTATGGTTTTTTCAGTGAATATATATATATATATATATATATATATACACATTATCTACTGGCGGTCGCCAGTAGATAGTTATAGTTACAATCTATTATCCATAGGAAATCCGCGACATTCTATTTGAAATAACTCTCTTGCCGGTTGACGTATCTTCGCAAAATTTTCAAACTTTGTGGGGCGCTCCGGTCTGCTCCTACCCTGAAAGTCTCGGGGATTCGTCAAGCGGGGGCCGAGAAAAAAGGGGGTCCCAAAACGCGTTTTTCCCATGCAATTTTCCATAGGAAACTTTAGACACGGCTACAGCCCGAACTGCTGAACGGAATTACACCAAATTTGGCAAAGAGGTAGTTCTTGGTTCAGAAAGAACCCTTTTGTTAAATGGTGTAAATCCGTTCAGTAGTTGCTGAGAAAATCAAAAGTAAAAAGATAGTGATATCTATGGCCGAGTAGGGTCCGCGTACCCTCCCGATCACGAGCTGCATGTTAATTGGCTGTCAGCTGGCTGTCAACATTCCGATTCAGGAAATGTTGGCAGCCATTTTGTCCCTCGGTAGAACCGAGGGACAGAAACAAGTGCGCAAAGCGCACAAAGGGGCAGGGTAGAAACACCCTGACCCCTAGGTTTGCTCAGGGGGTCCCACAAGGACCCCCTGGGCAAAATAAAATTAAAAAAAAAAAAAATTGGCAGGATGCGCGAATCCTGCCGAAAAAAAATCGAAGCGGGGTCTCCGCGCTCGATTGTATTTTGCCCCGGGTGGCCCAAGTCCCGGGAGCATGGTGGGGGGTGATAATTTAATGTGTGGGGCCTCAAAGGGCCCCCAAGCCCGGGGACCGCCACCCCCGGGGCTTTTTAAAATGGTGCGGGAGGGCTCTGAGCCCTCCCGCAGCCCCGGGGACCACCACCTCCCGGGGCTTTTTTTTATTAATTAAAGACCTGTGTGGGGGGCTCCAGCCCCCCACACGCCCCGGGACCGCCACCTCCCCGGGGCACTAAACATTTAAATTTGGGGGTCCGTTACGGACCCCCAGAGCCCCGGGGACCACCACCTCCTCGGGGCTGTGAACTGAATGGGAGGGGGGCCGCGCGGCCCCCCTCCTGGAGCCTGTGGTGGCCCTGGGGACCGCCACCCCCAGGGCCGGCTCCTGCAGTGTCCCGGGGTGCCTACCCTCGGGACACTGCTGTTTGCAATGACAAGACGGAGCCTCGCGGCTCCCGTCCTGTCATTGCAAACTGCTTTGGATATTGGAAGAGAGAGCAGGAAACCTGCTCTCTCTTCCAATATCCAAAGCCGACTGCTTTTCCACATGGGGAGCAGCATGTTAGCTGCTCCCCATGTGTAAGCAATGCCGGCTCCCGTAGGACACGGGAGCCGGCGGGACTGTGGGGGATTGGGGACCCCCACAGTCCCCAACGAGAGGGCCAGCCCCGGGGGATGGGGTCCCCGGGGCAAGTAGTGGCCCGGGAGGGGGCCACGCGGCCCCCTCCCCAAAAAATAAAAAATAAAAACGGAAAGGCCGGCCCCGGGGATGGGGTCCCCGGGGCCTTAAATGGCCTGAGGAGGGGGCCACGCAGCCCCCTCCCTACGAAAAAAAAAAATCGAGGCCATGCCCCGGGGGATGGGGTCCCCGGGGCCAATACAGGCCCAGGGAAGGGGGCCACGCGGCCCCCTTCCCGTTTTTTTTAAAATTTGTAATAAAAAAAAGGGGTAAGGCCCTGGGGGATGGGGTCTCCAGGGCATAAAAACTGGAAAAAGGAAGGGGGCTACAGAGCCCCCTTCAGGGGACAAAAAAAAAAAATTTAAACTATCGGGCCCGCAGGCCCCGCCCCTTCCTTCACCACTCTGCAAATGCGCCCTGGCGCGTTTGCAGAGGGGGAACGATCCCCTTGAATACTGGGGGTCCCTGAGGGCCAACTAGCCCACCAGGAACCTCCAGTATGCGCCAGGGGGCTGCCTTGCAGAGAGGTGTACAGAGGCCACGCCCCTTTTACACCTCTCTGCAACGCAGCCCTGTGGCGCTTTTGGAGGTATATGGTGGGCTAGTTGGACTCCGGGGACCCTCAGGATTCAAGGGGACTTAATTCCCCAACTTAAAACGCGCCACGGGCGCGTTTGCACAGTGGTGAAGGGAGGGGGCGGGGCTTCAGGTGACATGTGTGCAAACAGGCCCCGTGGCGCGTTTTAAGATGGGAATTAAATCCCCTTCAATCCTGAGGGTCCCTGGGGCCAACTAGCCCAACAGGTACATCCAGAAAGCGCCACAGAGCTGCGTTGCAGAGAGGTGTAAAAGGGGTGTGGCCTCTCTACACGTCTCTGCAACGCAGCCCCCTGGCGCATATTGGAGGTTCCTGGTGGGCTAGTTGGCCCCTAGGGACCCTCAGGATTCAAGGGGACTTAATCCCCCAACTTAAAACGCGCCACGGGGCGCGTCTGCACAGATGTCACCTCAGGCCCCGCCCCCTCCCTTCACCATTGTGCAAATATTCTTCTAAAATCATCCGAAATACGAATTCCTATTTACTCACCTGTTATAAGGAGAGACCTCAGTGCTGCATCTTTCAGCCCAGTACTGGTCCTGAAAAGTAATTTTAACCGTACTTACCAGTAACTTGAATTTCCTTCCATAGGATATCATTGCCTGCTTTTTGTTGAAAAAGTTTCTAAGTGTTGATTTTTGAAACATACAAATATTCCTCTAAAATCAGCCGAAATACGAATTCCGATTTACTCACCTGTTATAAGGAGAGACCTCAGTGCTGTATCTTTCAGCCCAGTACTGGTCCTGAAAAGTAATTTTAACCGTACTTACCAGTAACTTGAATTTCCTTCTATAGGCTAACATTGACTGTTTTCACTTGGAAACTCTTCTAAGTGTGGAGTTTTGGAACTTTAAAATATTCCTCTAAAATCAGCCGAAATACGAATTTCGATTTACTCACCTGTTATCAGGAGAGACCTCAGTGTTGTATCTTTCAGCGCAGTACTAATCCTGAAAAGTAATTTTAACCGTACTTACCAGTAACTTGAATTTCCTTCCGTAGGCTAACATTGACTGGTTTCACTTGGAAATTCTTCTAAGTGTGGAGTTTTGGAACTTTATAATATTCCTCTAAAATCAACCAAAGTACGAATTCCAATTTACTCACCTGTTATCAGGAGAGAACCCAGTGCTGCATCTTTTAGCCCAGCACTGACCCTGAAAAGTAATTTTAACCGTACTTACCAGTAACTTGAATTTCCTTCATAGGCTAACATTGACTGGTTTCACTTGGAAATTCTTCTAAGTGTGGAGTTTTGGAACTTTATAATATTCCTCTAAAATCAACCAAAGTACGAATTCCAATTTACTCACCTGTTATCAGGAGAGAACCCAGTGCTGCATCTTTTAGCCCAGCACTGACCCTGAAAAGTAATTTTAACCGTACTTACCAGTAACTTATATTTTCTTCCATAGGAATCCATTGTCTGGTTTTCAGCAGAAAAGTTTCAAAGTGTCGATTTTCACAAACTACAAATATTCCTAAAAATCGCCTGTATGACTTAAACGCATTCTTTCAACTGTTTACAGGAGATGCACCAGTGCTGGATCCAGGATCCAACTCTGAGTAAGAAAAAGTAACGATAACAGTTTTTAACTTCTAAGTGAATTTCCTTCCGTAGGATAACATTGGTGATTCTATGAGAAAAAGTTTCTAAGTGTGAACTTTTAAAGTACAATAATATTCCTTAAAAATCACGCCAAAACCAAAACGCTTTTACTCAACTGTTTACAGGAGATGTCCCAGGACTGAATCTAGGATCCAGTCCTGTGGTTAGAAAAGTAATCCATAAAGTAACTAATTGCATTTAACTAGAAATTCACATTGAGCTGAATGTTGCATTGTGTTTGAAAATGTGTTGCCCATTGCAACAACTGTAACTACTGTACTTAAAAGTCTATTGCCTATGTGCAAAGTATTTAAACTAAAGTAATTCATTCTGAGAAAGTATTTTTTGTAATGTAATGTATAATGCAATTACAATGTAATTTAAAAAATAAAATATTTTTACAAAAATTGTTTCTAAAAAATTTGGAAATCAGTATGAAAAATTTTTATATAACAATTAATACATTTAAAAATTGTCATTTACAAAACCTTTGAAATTCACTGTAAAAACCGTAGGTTTCAGACATGTTATAGTTACAAGTTAGCATTTAAAAAACCTTTGAAATTCACTGAAAAAACCATAGGTTTCAGGGACGTTATAGTTACAAATTAGCATTTAAAAACCTTTGAAATTCACTGAAAAAACCATAGGTTTTAGGGACAGTTATAGTTAGTTGGACATTGCACTCGTACAAAACCCGTGAAATTCCCCCGTTATAGTTAGTCCAGCTAACTATAACTCGCGCCCGCAATGCACTGCTGATGACGTCACATATTACATCACTCATGACATGGTCAGTGACATCACTGATGACATCACTGATGACATCTCAAATGACATCACTGATGACATCATCCACGTGATAATCTGATGCACCTCCTCACACCCCAATATAACCTTTGATACACCCACTCTAAATTACAGACTGCCATTCGCAAAACCATAGACACTCCAACACCAATAACTACATACCCACTCACTGATTCTTAGGTCTACGCACACATCCACTCACTCACCCGTACAGTCACTCATACTTACAGTCACTCAGTACAGGACTATCATATGCACTCATACTCCTATATAGACACTCAAACACCGCCACTCATCCATAGAGGTACTCACACACCTAGTCAGTCATGCAAATAATTATACACACTACCATTTACTCACCTATACAGTTATACACACACCAGCTCACTTACTCATACAAATAGTAGCACATTCTTACGCTCTTATACAATCACTGATACAAGCACACACTCATCCATACAGCCACTATCACAATCACTCACTCTCGCTTATAGCTATTTATATACTCCAACACACATATATACTGCCTTTCACATATGTAGATACTCACACATGTACCACTGGGACATACATTCACTCACTAACACACTCTTACACACACTTACCCACCCATACAGTCTATCACAGATGCACTCTTGAAACCATCCACCCAGTGAATCACCCACTCACACATCTATGCACAGAGTTGCACACATCCCTCCCACACAAACACTCAGGCACCCATACAGATACTCAGACAAGCATTCAATAACTCATATAGACACTCATGTAGCTATTCACAAACACATGCAGCCACTTACACAGCAACAGACAGACGGATACAGACATTCACCCAGTTTAGTCACTAACCCATGCATTCAGTAAGATACGTTAAATCACTCACTTATGGAGTCAGTTACGCACCTACTAAATCATCCATACAGACACTTACACACCCACTCATTCTTCAATACGTCTTTTCCTATATATATTAAAAATATTTAAACTTTACAGAAACACACAGTCACTGGATGATGTCATCAGTGATGTCATCAGTGATGTCATTTGAGATGTCATCAGTGATGTCATCAGTGATGTCACTGACCATGTCATGAGTGATGTAATATGTGACGTCATCAGCAGTGCATTGCGGGGCGCGAGTTATAGTTAGCTGGACTAACTATAACGGGGGAATTTCACGGGTTTTGTACGAGTGCAATGTCCAACTAACTATAACTGTCCCTAAAACCTATGGTTTTTTCAGTGAATATATATATATTCTCACTGAAAAAACCATAGGTTTCAGGCACGTTATAGTTAGAAATTGGCATTTAAAAAACCTTAGAAATTCACTGAAAAAACCATAGGTTTCAGGGGCGTTATAGTTAGTTGGACATTTCACTCGTACAAAACCATAGAAATTCCCCGTTATAGTTAGTTCAGCTAACTATAACTCGCGCGCCCGCAATGCACTGCTGATGACGTCACATATTACATCACTCATGACATGGTCAGTGACATCACTCATGACATCACTGATGACATCTCAAATGATATCACTGATGACATCACTGATGACATCATCCTTGTGATAGAGTGGCAGACCTCCTCTCACCCTAATATAACCTTTGATACACACACTCAAAAATACAAACTAACATTTTCAAAACAATGGACATACCAATACCAGTTACAACACACCTATTCAGTAATTCCAAGATCTACACACACATCCACTCATTCACCAACAGTCCCTATACAGTCACTCATACATATACTCACTCATCATATGTACTCATACACCTATACATCCTGTTACACACCGCCACTCATCCATAGAGTTACTCACACACAGTCACACATGCAAACAAAGTATCAAACATCCATTTACTTGCATATACAGTTATACACACACTACCACACTTACTTCTACAGAAACTTACACATACTTACTCTCTTAAACAATCACTTATAGAAACACCTACTTATTTGTACAGGAACTCTTCCAATCTCTCACTCTCACATATACTCACTTATATACACCAATACTCACATATACTAGTTTAAAACATATGTAGTTACTCATAAAGACACTATTGAGACAGTCATTCACTCACTAACACACCCATACACATACTCATCCACCTATACAGTCCTGCACACATGCTGTCTTCAACACATACAAACAGTGAGTCACTCATTCATGCATCTATGCACTAAGTAATACCCCCCACCGAACCATACAGACACTCAGACACTCATACTGATACTCAAAAACCAACTAATAACCCATATAGACACTCATGTAGCTACTCACCAACCCATGCAGCCACTTATACACAAAGTGAGAGACTGATACAGATATTTTCATATTTAAACATTACTCACTAACCCATGTATTCACTAAGATACACTTAGTCAGTTATACAATCAATTTTACAAAAAAATATCATCCATTTAGACACTTATATACCCATTTATTCTTCCATCAACCTTGAGATATACATATATAAAACATATTTAATTTTCAGAAAAACACACATTCACTGGATGATGTCATCAGTGATGTCATCAGTGATGTCATTTGAGATGTCATCAGTGATGTCACTGACCATGTCATGAGTGATGTAATATGTGACGTCATCAGCAGTGCATTGCGGGAGCGCATGAGTTATAGTTAGCTGAACTAACTATAACGGGGGAATTTCTATGGTTTTGTACGAGTGAAATGTCCAACTAACTATAACGCCCCTGAAACCTATGGTTTTTTCAGTGAATTTCTAAGGTTTTTTAAATGCTAATTTCTAACTATAACGGGCCTGAAACCTATGGTTTTTTCAGTGAATTTCTACGGTTTTTTAAATGCTAATTTCTAACTATAACGTGCCTGAAACCTATGGTTTTTTCAGTGAATATATATATATTTATTATACTATGTATACATGTGAAAATGTCTCGGTCCCCTGTTTGCCTCGGTGGCACGGAAAAAATGGGTGGAACTGATGTCAGCACGCCGACGAGGTCCTCTTATGGCTCCGATGACGTCATACGGTGTCGCGAGCGGAGCCATGCTATTATGACGTCCTCGTTGACGTGGGAGAGCTAGGAAAGAATATCCGTGGAATGCTGGTGCAGGGGATATTCACCTAAGTGTTCAGGCTAGTCCTTTGGGAGCAACTGTTTATGTTGCCACTCCAGAAACCGAAACCAGTGATCCGAGGGCAGAGGCCCTGCAGATGGCGCACGAGGTGGGGTGCCCAGTCGTGTGCACCGGCGGGGCAGCGAAGTGACAAGCACCACAACCCACAAAAAAGGTAACGAGGGCACTGAATAACACAGGATCTTCTCTTTGTATCTGGCAGGAACAACGAAGTTAAAATGCCCTAGTACCAAAATGTAGAATTAGTGCTACAACAGGCTTCAAGAGGACCTGCGATGCCGCTTCTGCCTCCCGTACCCTGGAGGCGGCACATGGTTCTCGCGGTAGGGTCATACTGCGGTGGGACGCACACTCGTTGACCTCTCATGGCACTGCTCCACACTTCAGGGAGGACGCTTTCCATTAGCTATGTTTTCTGATGACATGTCGCGCCAGCCCCGTCCAACAACAGAACTCCTTTATATCCAAACAGACTCTTCCACTCTCTCACCGGAAGTGAAACCAGGCCACGCGGACACTTTCACAATACAACATCCGGGAGTGCACTTTTCGGTAAAAAAACACATTCCTTCCTCCTAATTAATCAAATAAACGTCTCACTGAAGAACAGGGGCCAGCTTCGATCGGTAAACAGACGTTACAACGACTTTTTTACTTTGCAATACCATTACAACGCATGCATTACCACGCATGCGTTGTACATCACAAAGTCATTACTACGCATTTTTTTAGAACGCATGGTCATTTACCACGCATGCCTTTACAACGAATTTTGTTGTAAAGGTATGTATGGTAAATGACCATGAATTCTAAAAAACATGTAGACGATCCATGTCGTTGTAAGGAAACAGAGGCTGTTCCGTTTCCTCACAACGACGTGCACCGCCCCTCAGAGACGACGAGAAGCAGGAACCATGAGGAGAGAGGAACCACGAGGAGTGAGAGGTACTGGGGATTGGGCATGGGGTGGGGGTTTCTTTTCTAGGGTTTAGGGTAGTGCAGTGGTGTTTGGGTGGTGTAGGGGGTCGTGCTGGGGGTAGTGTTTTAGGGTTTATGTTAGTGCAGTGGTGTTTGGGTAGTGTAGGGGGTAGTGCTGGGGTAGTGTTTTAGGGTTTAGGGTAGTGCAGTGGTGTTTGTGTAGTGTAGGGGTAGTGCTGGGGGTACTGTTTTAGGGTATAGGGTAGTGCAGTGGTGTTTGGGTAGTGTAGGGGTTCATGCTGGGGGTAGTGTTTTAGGGTTTAGGGTATGGCAGTGGTGATTGGGTAGTGTAGGGGGTCGTGCTGGTGGTAGATTTAGGGTTTAGGGTAGTGCAGTGGTGTTTGTGTTGTGAGGGGGTCGTGCTGGGGGTAGTGTTTTAGGGTTTAGAGTAATGCAGTGGTGTTTGTGTAGTGTTGGGGGTCATGCTGGGGGTAGTGTTTTAGGGTTTAGGGTAGTGCAGTGGTGTTTGTGTAGTGTTGGGGGTCATGCTGGGGGTAGTGTTTTAGGGTTTAGGGTAGTGCAGTGGTGTTTGTGTAGTGTAGGGGGTCATGCTGTGGGTAGTGTTTTAGGGTTTAGGGTAGTGCAGTCGTGTTTGTGTAGTGTAGGGGGTCGTGTTTTAGGGTATAGGGTAGATCAGTGGTGTTTGGGTAGTGTAGGGGGTCATGCTGGGGTTAGTGTTTTAGGGTTTAGGGTAGTGCAGTGGTGTTTGGGTAGTGTAGGGGGTCGTGCTGGGGGTAGTGTTTTAGGGTTTAGGGTAGTGCAGTGGTGTTTGTGTAGTGTGGGAGGTCATGCTGGGGGTAGATTTAGGGTTTAGTGTAGTGCAGTGGTGTTTGGGTAGTGTAGGGAGTCATGCTGGGGGTAGTGTTTTAGGGTTTAGGGTAGTTCAGTGGTGTTTGTGTAGTGTAGGGAGTCGTGCTGGGGGTAGTGTTTTAGGGTTTAGGGTAGTGTAGTGGTGTTTGGGTAGTGTAGGGGGTCATGCTGGGGGTAGTGTTTTAGGGTTTAGGGTAGTGCTGTAGTGTTTGTGTAGTGTAGGGGGTCATGCTGGTGGTAGTGTTTTAGGGTTTAGGGTAGTGCAGTGGTGTTTGGGTAGTGTAGGGGGTAGTGCTGGGGTAGTGTTTTGGGTTTACGGTAGTGAAGTGGTGTTTGTGTAGTGTAGGGGGTCGTGCTGGGGGTAGTGTTTTAGGGTTTAGGGTAGTGCAGTGGTGTTTCTGTAGTGTAGGGGGTAGTGGTTTAGGGTTTAGGGTAGTGCAGTGGTGTTTGTGTACTGTAGGGGGTCGTGCTGGGTTCTAGTGTTTTAGGGTAGTGCAGTGGGGTTTGTGTAGTGTAGGGGGTCGTGTTTTAGGGTTTAGGGTCATGCAGTGGTGTTTGGGTAGTGTAGGGGGTCGTGCTGGGGGTAGTGTTTTTGGGTTTAGGGTAGTGCAGTTATGCTTGGGTAGTGAAGGGGGTCGTGCTGGGGGTAGTGTTTTAGGGTTTAGGGTAGTGCAGTTGTGTTTAGGTAGTGAAGGGGTCGTGCTGGGGGTAGTGTTTTAGGGTTTAGGGTAGTGCAGTGGTGTTTGTGTAGTGTAGGGGGTCATGCTGGGGGTAAATTTAGGGTTTAGGGTAGTGCAGTGGTGTTTGTGTAGTGTAGGGGATCGTGCTGGGGGTAGTGTTTTAGGGTTTAAGGCAGTGCAGTGGTGTTTGTGTAGTGAAGGGGTCGTGATGGGGGTAGTGTTTTAGGGTTTAGGGTAGTGCAGTGGTGTTTGTGTAGTGTAGGGGGTTGTGCTGTGGGTAGATTTAGGGTTTAGGGTAGTGCAGTGGTGTTTGGGTAGTGTAGGGAGTTGTGCTGGTGGTAGTGTTTTAGGGTTTAGGGTAGTGCAGTTATGTTTGGGTAGTGTAGGGTGTCGTGCTGGGGGTAGTGTTTTAGGGTTTAGGGTAGTGCAGTGGTGTTTGGGTAGTGGAGGGGGTAGTGGTTTAGGGTAGTGCGCCCAACCAGCCACAATATCCGTGGACAAAGGGGATCCTGACTCTTTGGAACGCTCCGTCAATTGAATAATTTGGGTCAAGGGCCCTACCACGTCCAAGACCTATCAATTCCTTTCTTGGGATCCCTCATATACTTGGAGAAAAAGGTACATAGTTTCTCACCAATTTCAGGCGTGTGTGCCACCTTCCCCTTCAGTGAGGGCCTGGGGCCTTCTCCCCTCATCCTATTCCTGACCTCCCTTTCAAGGGGTTGATGGATTTTCCCCACCACATACTCTGCCACTTTGGCGTCAGGTGTCCACTCCGCCGACCTAGGATGGTAAATTTGGGTAGGCTCGAACATGTCCGAGTGGACCCCGTCCCCAACCGGGGATTGAGAGGAGTGGGACTCTGGATGCCAGGGACGCCCCGAGTCCTTATCCTCATCGGAGGAGAAATCGTCCTCCGATACACCCTCTCCCTCTAAGGGAAACCCGCCGTCGGGGTCTACAATAGTGGTGACAGTGTCGCTATTTTCTCCGGGCTTCTCATCCTCCCGGCAGGGTGCATGTTTTAGCGTTCGCGCACTCTTGAGGAAGGTCTCCGTAAGTTTATCAAATCCTTCCAAGTGCCCCGCATTATGCTTAACGGCCCTTTTATTCCCCATCTGGGAGCTACTGGGACCCGCCACCACCAGATCTGGGTCACTGAACACCCCAGGGATGCTTTTCGCCAGCTTATCAACCTGATCCCTAAGAGGAGCCAGCGCCCTAGAAATAGCCAGAGAGAGGGCTTGGTCCACTGCTGGAGGGAGAAGTTGGGGGCCATTCCTCCTCCACTTCCTGGTAGGAGGAGTAAAAATGGTCTTCTGGAGAAGACATGATAGCAGAGGGTGTGAGCACAGAACAAATGCCCTTAAAATCCTTAAGGCAGCCCCCTCGCCGGTGCTCCAACAGCTGGGCTTTCCCCGAAGCTGTTATAAGAATAGACGGAGGCGCAATACCAATTACCACCACCAGGTGACGCTGGCCACTAACGTGGCCGTGTGGGGAAATCACTGCGTAGCGGTGTCAAAATTAGGCGAGGGTTGGTCGGGAATCAAGCGGACACTAAAGGAGTGACCGGATTCCCAAACACGCGTAAAGACCAGCGGGAGCACTCGACGGAGCTGCCTCGCTCGGACCAGACGCGCCTGACAGGATATCACCGCGCGCAGAGCACACAGTGGGAGAAACTGCAAAGGGGAGAACGCGCTCGGGCAAGAGCCTGCTGCGCAGGGAATATGAAACAATACCAAGGCAATAATGCTAATAACGTGCACAAGATACCGCTATACAAACAGCAACAACGTCAGATTAAGCCAAGAATGTAAGGAATGCACTTAACTGACGAGCAGTAAAGAAAGAGGAAGCGGAAGGGATGTCACAATATTATATACGATGGACTGTGATATGATTGGACTTAGTTGCCTTGGAGACTACCCCCCTAATGGTTCATGAGTTGTGTATTCTTTTGTTTAATGATTGTTGTGTTACGTTTTCTTTGAACTGCTATGCAAATAAAGTGAGGAAAGATATGCATAATCCTCGCCTCCGTCCTGCCATAGAATTCATTAAACTTTATTTGATCTGATTTAGAAACATAGATCATAAAAGTGTACATAAAAACAGTAAATCCTCTTTCCTAATACAATACAGTGAGAATTAATTAAAACCAGTAGGTAAAAACGGGTGTTACAAAGCCCGGTTCAGAGCAACTTCAGGTTAACAGAATCGTAAAGTTCAATGTTTCGCAAGATCAATCTCATGTACTTCGTGCAAAATACGCAATAAGGGGTCCAAGTAAGATGTAACGCTCCAATACCTGACCAGTTTGCACTATATAAAACTGCAGCAAAACTAAAAATAAAAAGTGTTTTGCACACTTCTGTCATTGGGCTATATGTGGGCTACATCTGGGTGATATTTGTGCTACATTTGGGCTCTTTTTCTCTGGTGGCCATCTTGGGAGACTTATTTGTTATGAAGTTTCCTAATTTCGTCATTTACTGCAGTCTCCTCAGTAGGAAATGCTTTCAGTTTTTTACTTTGATTCCATCAAGAAGGCATTCAGATGTGTCACACATTTGCCATAAATTCAGAATGTTAGCACTCTAGTTGTTCATTAGATCACTGTAGTAAAGCTACTGCTCACCAGGGAGTTAACTGGAAGTCTACTGCTGGTATTGAAAGTGATTGTTTCAGTCTGCATGTCAGAATTATCTAATGAAATAGAAGAGGATTTGAGATCTCACTTAAAACATGCCCTAAATTTTCTTTCTGCAGCACTAACCATAATTTCTATGGCAAAATGAACCCCCTCATTTTGTTCCTTTTTAAATTAAATGTTTTAAGTGTTACCAGTTTATTCCAATCAAGATGGCTTCAGGTGTGCCATACTTTTGTCATAAGTAAGACTGTTAGCGCTCTAGTTGTTCTTTAGAACACTCTGGGAAGCTGCAGTAGAACACAAAGGCATCAACTGACAGGCTGCTCCTGTTGAAATATAACAGGAAGATATTTGAGATCTCACTTAAAACATGTCCTAATTTTTCTTTCTACAGCACTAACCATACTTTCTATGACAAAATGAACCCCATCATTTTGTTCCTTTTTAAATTAAATGTTTTAAGTGTTACCAGTTTATTCCAATCAAGATGGCTTCAGGTGTGCCATACTTTTGTCATAAGTAAGGCTGTTAGCACTCTAGTTGTTCTTTACAACACTCTGGGAAGCTGCAGTAGAACACAAAGACATCAACTGACAGGCTGCTCCTGTTGAAATATAACAGGAAGATATTTGAGATCTCACTTAAAACATGTCCTAATTTTTCTTTCTACAGCACTAACCATAATTTCTATGGCAAAATGAACCCCATCATTTTGTTCCTTTTTAAATTAAATGTTTTAAGTGTTACCAGTTTATTCCAATCAAGATGGCTTCAGGTGCGCCATACTTTTGTCATAAGTAAGACTGTTAGCGCTGTAGTTGTTCTTTAGAACACTCTGGGAAGCTGCAGTAGAACACAAAGGCATCAACTGACAGGCTGCTCCTGTTGAAATATAACAGGAAGATATTTGAGATCTCACTTAAAATATGTCCTAATTTTTCTTTCTACAGCACTAACCATTATTTCTATGACAAAATGAACCCCCTCATGTTGTTCCTTTTTAAATTAAATGTTTTAAGAGTTACCAGTTTATTCCAATCAAGATGGCTTCAGGTGTGCCATAATTTTGTCATAAGTAAGACTGTTAGCGCTCTAGTTGTTCTTTAGAACACTCTGGGAAGCTGCAGTAGAACACAAAGGCATCAACTGACAGGCTGCTCCTGTTGAAATATAACAGGAAGATATTTGAGATCACACTTGAAACATGTCCTAATTTTTCTTTCTACAGCACTAACCATAATTTCTATGACAAAATGAACCCCATCATTTTGTTCCTTTTTAAATTAAATGTTTTAAGTGTTACCAGTTTATTCCAATCAAGATGGCTTCAGGTGTGCCATACTTTTGTCATAAGTAAGGCTGTTAGCACTCTAGTTGTTCTTTAGAACACTCTGGGAAGCTGCAGTAGAACACAAAGGAATCAACTGACAGTCTCTGCCCTTGTTGGATGTACATGTTTTACTGAGAATGTCAGACTTCATTCTCACATGACTGAGAAAGATAATGTGAATTTACAGAAATTATGCTCTCATTTTAGCTTCTGGAGCACCTTCCAAAACTGTATGGGACAAGCATGTGAAAATAGTTTTCTCTCAAACATGATTCATGATATCCCAGCAGAAGGTTTTTCACAGGGTAAAATCACCTTAGAACACACCACAATTCCTGAAATTAGTATGGTACCATCAACAAATGAATTCTAATGTAACTAAAGTCTGTTATCACCCTTTATAGTTCTCCTTTTGGTAACCCTCAAAATCTTCGATTCACTACAATGCATTTCAATGGGGTACTAACATTTATATTGGTCCCAAGATGGCTGCCAGCAATTCCAGGATGAAGTGCTGACAGCCAATCAGATCTCATGATGACATGTGTGGTTAGGCTCTGCCCAGATATCGATATGTTTTCTTTTTCAAATTTCTCAGGAACTACTGAACGGATTTACACCATTTAACAAAAAGGGTTCTTTCTGAACCAAGAACTACCTCTTTGCCAAATTTGCTGTAATTCCGTTCATCAGTTCGGGCTGTAGCCGTGTCTAAAGTTTCCTACGGAAAATTGCATGGGGAAAACATGTTTTGGGACCCCCCTTTTTTCTTGGCCCCCGCTTGCCGAATGACCCCGAAACTTTCAGGATAGGAGCAGACCGGAGCGCCCCACGCGTTTTGAAAATTTCGCGAAGATTCATCAACCGGCGCCAAAGTTATTGGAAATAGAATGTTGTGAATTTCCAATGGAAAATAGGTCCTAACTATAACTACCTACTGGCGACCGCCAGTAGGTAATATATATATATATATATATACATATAAAATAACATAACTGCAAAACATTACATACATTACAGAATTATTTAAATATAAAAAACAAAAAAGACATTTGCTAAAAATATTATAAAAAAATATAAATATATATATATATATATATATATGACAACTATAAAATTAAACAAATAAACAAACAATAATATTAAATATATTTAAACAATATTACAAAAAATATTGAAGTCTGGAAATAATAGATATACTATTCCCAATCCAGTCTGTGCAACAATAGGGAAAGCGTTGAACTTTGGAGGATTACATTTACTATTCCCACTCCAGTCAGTACAACAGTAGGGAAAGTGCTGGACTTCATAAAAGTTAAATTTACTATTCCCACTCCAGTCGGTGCAACAGTAAGAAAAGTGTTGGACTTCAAAGGGGTAACATTTACTATTCCCTTCCCACTCCAGTCTGTGGAACAGTAGGGAAAGCGTTGGACTTCGGAGGGGTAACATTTACTATTTCCCACTACACTCTGCTTAACAGTAGGGAAAGTACTTCACTTCAAACACATAACATATTTATAACATAACCCTATTAATTTATAAGAAATATAAAACACTGAGGGGCCAATTCCGATTCGGGCCGGAAATCTCTCCGACCGAGCCGGACCCGGAGAGATTTCCGACCGAATCGGACTCGGGCAGTCCGACCGATCGAGTACGATGCGCACGCATGCCATCGGACTCGAGTCGGTCGGACTCCCATTGAAGTCAATGGGAGCCGGTCGTACAATGCGTACGCGGGCTCCCATTGACCCAATGGGTGCGAGGCGGACGAGGGCGCCCCCTACAGCGTGTACGCGGTGAAGCGATTCGCGCCGTACAGGCACAGGACCCATGGGTCCCCCCTGTGTGCGACTCGCGCGCCTACGCGTACACGGGGGTCCGACACGGACCCCCAAAGTCCGGCTCCGACAGCTTTTTCGAGCCGGACGGCGCGAGTCGATCGGACTGCTCGCGGCGCGCATCGTACTTACCCGGCCGGGAAACGTCTCCATAGCGCGGTGCGAGTCGTGTCCATGCGAGTCGGTCGGAGCGTGTTGAAGCCACGTTCGAGTCGGTCGGAGTTTTCGCGGGTGCCTGCATCGTACTCGCTCGGCCGGACCCGCGTACGATTCGGTCGGGAAACAGGGCTCCGAATCGGATCCGGTAAATCCGAATCCGATTCGGAAGCCCTACCGGCCGAGATCGGAATCGGCCCCTTAATATGAACTTTATTAATTAACTCAAAAAATATAAAAATAAAAAACAATTAGACAATTAACATGATCATTAAACGATTTCATAATTCGATATCAATTAAAAAAATTGTCATTTATGTATTACTTAATTTTACTTACCACACTATATCCCCACTAACCTGTAAGCCCGCACTTAAAATATAACTGAGGTCAATAAATATAACACAATTAACATAATGAATACATATTTAATTATTAATGAATTAATTTATTAATTCACTAATAATTACCTTCCTACTCAATTACTTTACAAACCCAGCTGCCCACACCTAATATATAACTTAACAATATAATTATTACACAATTAACATAATTAATAATCAATTAAATCATTAATAATACAGTAACAATGAATTGTTAATTAACTATACTTAATTAACTTCCCACCCTAACCCCTACAACCCTAGCATTCTGCTCTGACACTATAAAATACTATTACCAATTATATTTAAAATTATAAACCATTTACAATTACAAACTATATTTGAAACTATTATTAACAATTATACAAACAATAACACATAAAATTAATATATGAACCAAAATATAAAGATCATTAAAAAACAATATATTTTACACCTATATTATTGAAAATGATATTAACAACAACGATATTCTTGACAAAGATATTTCTGTATCACAATATTTTTGTATCACAATATTTTTTTCCCGATATTTCTGCAACTCAATTTTTAAAACTGTGGGGCATATTAGCAAGACCCACGTTAAAATTATCGCCGTTTTAGCGGCAGGAAACTGCCGCTAAAACGGCGATAATGGGCTTGCTAATATGCGTTATACAATTCCAATAGAAGCCCAGGTTAGATGTCCTGCACATCTAACCTGGGCTTCTATTGGAATTCCATAACGCATATTAGCAAGCCCATTATCGCCGTTTTAGCGGCAGTTTCCTGCCGCTAAAACGGCGATAATTTTAACGTGGGTCTTGCTAATATGCCCCTCAATATTTTGTCCAAATACCACTTTGCTTATATATACATTTGCAATCATTGTCATTTTTTGGTCAAACTGACTGGTAAAGTTTCTAAAATGGGCTGTATTGATTCTGGCATATGAGTTAAGATGGACAATATTTGTTCTTTTGCGAAACTCTTCAGATTGACAGTGTTGTTAATGTATCCAAACAAGTTTTGGAGCCGTATCATGGTCAGATGCACCGGCTCAGTGAAGAGCGAGCCTTTTTTTAAAAATCTGAGCTGTCTAAAGCTCATACATATAACTCAGAATTTCTCCAAGTTAATGCGTGAACTTTAGACAGAACAAATCGGAAACGTCTTGCAGAGATTGCCACTCTCTGCTGTTTCCAACATGTTCTGACTTAAGTTCATGCATTAATTTGAAGAAATTGCGAGTTATTTGCATTAACTTTTGACAGCTCAAATGCAAAAAAAAAAACCTTAACGCAGCTCTTCATGATATCATCTCTGCTGAGCTTTCATTGATAATAGAGAGAGAAAAGTGTATCCCCCCTAAAATGAATATGAATACATTGAGTTCTGCCTTTCACTTATACATTGGAGTAAAAAGGCAGAAGTAAAAGATGTGGATCCTATAGCTACGTTACATAAAAGCTGATACTTTCAGCCCTATTATTACACTATTAAAAAAACATTTAAGTAATTGAGCCTCCAATGCACCAACGCACCTTCTATGTTATAAGCTGCTCTGCTGCCTACAGGCAAGTAAGGCTTCATAACACTACATTATAACAAATAATAATTGAAAAGGGACTGATTTCTTGCTGCGTTCGCAGGATCAATAGAATGATGTCTCCCTGGATCCTTAGCTCAGCAACAGCTGACATTGCCTTTATTATTCACATAAAATGATGCTGGTGCAGAGTCTATAACCGCTCATGAAGAAAGAATATTAATTGTAGTCTCTTGTTGACAGTACAGCAGGACTTGTCCTTCATGCCAATTTATTGCCAATATTGGAAATTATCTAATTTATTGGAAAATGCCCCTGAAGCATTAATAATAATGTGATAGTATATACCATCTCTGACTTACCATATACAATATTGTCTCAGAAATGCCCTTATTCATACTACTGACATAAGCATTGATAACATCACAAACCAATGTCTATCTGTGGAAGCTGTAGTGTCATGGGCAGGCTAGCACACTGGAGATTCTGACCCAAGGGGAAACCCCTGCACATCCACCAGAACATTCACACTCACAGATGAGAAGGATGAAATCAGGACACAATTCATCCAAGGCTGTGAATCGGCAAAACTGAGGGAGCAAATCCTACAAGACCCAGGCAAGTCAATGCATGATATCCTAACACAAGGGTGCTCTAAGGAACTCTCAAAAACAAGGGCACCCTCTATGGAGGCAGCTCTGCATTGCCTGGTCAAGACTCCATCTGTGAACCTTGTAAGCCGAGGGCCCCACAGTGGGAAGACAGACAAAGGCCTACCAGTGCCGATTGTGTGGCGGACAACTTCCTCACACCGGAGAATGCTCAGCATTTGGCAAACAATGCACAGCATGTGAATCTCAACCACTTCTCAAAGGTCTGTCGATCAACCTCTGGCACAGAAGAGGCCCCCGCAGAAAGGTGTGTACACAACTGAATCTACAACCGAGACTCAGGAGAACAGCGACATGAGTGAGGAAGAGCAGGAAGAGGCCATCCATGTCATTCAGGCAGTTGAATCAAAATAGCGCTCCCCAGATCGGGGGAAGATCCCATCCAGCACCGCTATGAAACCAAGTTCGGGATATATCCCAAGAATCAAAAAGTATTCCAAATAGAGTTCAAAATAATTGTGCACACGTTTTTGGATTTTCAAATTAACTTCATTTGAATAGCCTTTTCGTTCATTTCATGTCGAATAACATATGCCCACAGTTCTGTTTCAAAGTGAACATCCAGTTTTTAAGTATCCCAAAATTTTCAAGTATTCTAATGCATTTCGGGCGGGGCCTTTCCTCAAGGGATATATAATCCTGCAAAGTGACAGAGATAACGAGAATGAGAGTCTAACCACCAAGCAAAAGTAGGTATGTATATAACATTGAGCAATGGGCATAACCAAATCAGGGCCGGACTAGGAACCGAAACTGGCCCTGGCAAACTGCTCGGCCAGCCCCCCTGGAGAGGAAAGGGGGGGTGCGGCCGAGCTGTTTGCTAGGGCCGGATCTGGGCGACTTTGTTACAGGGGGCGATATTGCTGGCCCCCGGTAACAAAAACGGTCCCACAGGGGCCCAAAACCGGCCATCACCCTGGCGGCCCACCGGGAAATGCCCGGTGCACGCTACGGCCAGTCCAGCCCTGAACCCAATCAGAATCCCTTGTATTGGGTGCTCGGAACTCAATAACCTAAATGAATGTCAATTACCATGTATAGTGAAACAGAACCCCGGAATAAACAAAGTGCTTAAAACCAAAAAAAAACGAGAGCCCAAATCTGGACAATTTTTCATTTGTCAGGTTCAGTCGCCAGAGTATGAGTGCAAGTCACTGAAGGCATGCTAACCCACAAAATCTTTAAGCCAGAGAGAGGGTACTCATAAAGGGTCACCACTCGGGGGAAACTTCCGGCTACCGTTTGAACCAAACCCATGGGTGGTCACCATGTCAATGGTAAGATTGTAATAGCATGGAGAGGGGCAGGGCCGGACTGGCCGTAGCGGGCACCGGGCGTTTCCCCGGTGGGCCGCCAGGGTGGGGGCCGTTTTTGTTACAGGGCCGTTTTTGCAGCATAGCTGCAATTTCGGCCACTGTAACAAAATCGGCCAAAACCGGCCCTGGCAAAGTGCTCGGCCGCACCCCTAAACCCCCGGGGGGGCCAGCCAAGCACTTTGCCAGGGCCGGTTTTGGTTCCCAGTCCGGCCCTGGAGAGGGGAAGAATGTGTTGCCCGGAACGTATAATTCCTCAAGTGATTCAGGAGCTTACCCACTATCAAAGGCCAACGTGCCAACTCCCCAAGAGGGGGACGACCAGGAGGATGATTTTGGAAACCTCAACTCAGACCCCCAAGGTGGTGGCTCACCTTTCATTGTGGACTTCAGATACCCACCTCCCATTGCTAACTATGCCAATTCAGACCAGGGCCCAGAGGAGGGAGTCCACATGCAGCCGCCAACCCAAAGAGGTAGTTCAGGGAGATATCATCTGCGATCCAACCCCATGCTGTCACAACAGTTCAGACACTTTGTGTTAAAGTGAAACCGGCTGCTCAGGAGATCAACCAGAAGCCCAGATGAGTGTTTTACTGGGCAGCATTTGTATATCTTGTGTCCTTGTGCAAGTGCTCTGTTTTATCCATTGTGTTTTTGTTCTGTTTTGTTTGGGTTATATTTTGTTTGCTCACAGTTAAGGAGGAATGTAGTGTTGTGGGCAGACTAGCCCTCTGGAGTCTCTGACACAGGGGGAACTCGACACATCCCCACATGTATGGGGTCAATTGGTATGGCCCCACACTTTGTATGGGATCTAACAAACAGCCCAGCAGTGGAAGCGCTATCAGGGATTAGACCACAAGCACCCAGAGTCTAGCAAGTGTACTATCTTGTGAGTTTTATGATGGAACTCTTTTGGTTCATACCATGCTCCGTAGAGGTGTGACACCAGTGATAGAGCAGAATGCAAGGAAAGCTTGGTTTCGAATGTTGACTTTGCATTTACACGCAGCAGAATAAAGATGTGTAATAATAAGCTCTTTGTGTGACATAGTACTTTGTGTGACATAGTCCAGGCTGCGGTAGACGATGCAACTAGTGATGAGATAGGGGATAAGTAACCCGAAGAATGATTGTGCTCTCTCAGAGAGTTTGCCATGGTCCAGGCAGACAGCTCATGCATGCCACATATATTGCTGTTGAAGTACAGAATTGGCACTTCATGCATGTGGAGTCAAAGCGCAGCTCCAGCTGCTGTGAAGAGTTAAAGACAACAAAGAACAGTGTAAAGAATCTACACATCGTTGGGCAATAATCTGTTGGTCAGGCTATACATAAAGGTACCACGCAGTCATGCAAGATAGAATTGTACATTATATGGAGTTTAACACTGAAGGCAGATTCAACCAGGTGGAAGAAATGCAAATTGAAGTTACAAAGAAAAGAAGTAAATGACTTACTGAATTCTTTAAAGAGAGTCATTGTATCACAGCAAGCAAAGAAGAGGCTCAGGGAGAAGTGTCCGATGTTGTGTTTATGGAGCTGTCCATACCCGAAGTGGGCATTCACCAAGGTGCCGAGCGAGACTCAGAACAACTTCATAGGTCTTAATGAAATAAATAGCCGAGAGTGCCTTATGGAAGAGTGAAATTTCTCAGATGGTGGCAAAGAAAGTCACGTTTCTCTCTATCTGTAAAGATGAGTTAGAGGCCAGCAAGTCATAAAGTCGCACTGATGAATTATCCACACCAAGTCCCAGTAACCCACCAGCCGTGTCAATAAGCTCTACAACGCTGCTGAGTTTCTCAAACTACCATCACCTTTCGATACTGCCAAAATGCAAAATATCGGCGATAGATGGACTGCGTGGTTAGAGACATTTGATGACTTCATTGATGCACTTGAAAAGACTGATGACAAAAAGATTGTCAACGATCTCAAAACTCTTGCAAGTGATGGTGTCAAAGAAGCTATAAAGAAAATGGTGCGAACTGCTGAAGCAATCACATACCATCAGATTACATAAATTTTGAATCTCAAGTTTAATCTAGTAGAAAATGTTGACTATGAATGATATATCTTCAGTCAAGAATAACAAAGATTTGGTTAAACAATTGATTACTTTGTGGAGAGACTCAAAACACTCATCAGACACTGTAAGTTCAATAAGTTCAATGATAAAAAAGCTATGTGTCTTAGAGTTATAGATGGATGCTTATCAGATTCATTCAGATGATGAATGCTGAGAGAAACTCTTAGTCTGGAGCGAGTATTGATGACTGCCAGAGCCAAAGAGAATGCTGGACAACAAGCTGTTGACATGGAGGCTGAAAGTGCCCCAAGTGAATCGGGCATGAGTGTAAAAAGCAAGCTAAAGCAAAAAACTCAAGGACACAAAGTGTTGTCTAAACGTAAAAAGAAGTTGTGTTTTAGATGTAGATTTTCATTTCCACATGAAGGTAAATGTCCCACCACTGGACAGATATGCAAAGGCTATGAGAAGGAGCGCAATATTGTGCCAGTCTGCAAAGCGAAGGAAAAAACAAGTGAGTCACGGCACGAAAACAAAATAGCTGCAAGAACATTTCAGAAACATGCACGCCACAAGGCCAAGTGGTGACATTACTTGAGACACATTGACACTGAAAGAAGTCGATAGTCATTTAAATCATCATCAAACTGTTCAAATGAAGAAGATGGTTGAGCCAAGTCGATGTTTACCTCAGAGAAATGCGTGCATGTTGGACTCGCCGCATGCAGCAAAAAATGTCAGTCACATACAAGTAGACATGCTAAAGCACCAAAAGTCATACAAACATTGTCCAAAAATTACATTGAAAATAAATGGATGTTCAATATGTTTTATCATCAACAGTGTTGCCTCAATAAACATAATGCCTGAAGAGAAATATAATGAACTGTCTCCATTACCATAACTCACGCCATTGAAAACAAAAGTTTATACATGAGCCGCATCGATGCCCATAAAAAGTCAAGGTTTGTTTGTCGCGACGATGAAACACAACAAAATGAAGGTGCAGGCACCCATCCATGTGCTTCAAGGTACAACGTCAAGTGTCTCTCTACTCAGATTCAACACAGATGCTGATATGGGACTGATCTCCGTGAATTACAATATGAATGCTCATCACCAAATAGTAAGTCAATTCCCTTCACAGTCGTAGTGCCCACAAAGGACAGTGAAGGAGCTGTACGTATATGCGTTGACGTGTGTCAGGCAAACAAGGCCATTGATAGAGAATGACATCCAGATCCACATATTGCTGACATAATAACACAGTTAAACAGTGCAAAAGTGTTCTCTCGCCTTGATTTAAGCAAAGATTATCATCAGTTGGAACTCGAAGAGAGTTGCATGTACAGTACGACATTTTCTACAGATGTTGGTTTGTTTCGTTACAAGAGACTCAGTTTTGGTGTGCATTTGCTGCAGAACTTTTCCAAGACGTCATTCGACGTATCATACAACCTGTTGTAAATGCATTCAATTATAGCCATGACATATTGATTTTCGGAAATACAAAAAAAGTGCACAATAAAGCTCTCACACAAGTCTGTAATTTACTTACAGATGCAGGTTTGACATTAAATGCAGACAATTGTGAGTTCCATAAGAGGAAGTTAAAGTTCTTTGCCATATCTTTTCAAATGGGGGCATGATACCTGATCCTGCAAAAGTACAAGCACTGTCAAGTACTGATCCCCCACAAGATGTTTCAATGCTACGTTCATATCTTGGCATGGCCAGTTACTGTTCATGCTGCATAAGAGACTTTGCTACTGTAAGTGCTCCATTACGAGAGTGGACGAAGAAAAATGTTTCATTTGAATGGTCGCAAGAATGCACGAAAAGGTTTAAGAAAATTAAACAAGTCATTGGAAGTGCTACTGAAATGGCTTACTTCAATGCAATGTTTCATACAGAGGTTGTTGATGCTAGCCCTGTTGGGTTAGGTGCTATTCTTGCACAGCACAGTGGATATCCAAATAAATGAAGGCATATTGTGGCATATGCCAGTAGAAGTTTGTCCCAGACAGAACGTGCTTACTCACAACCTGAGAAAGAGAGTTTGGCTGTGGTATGGGTTTGTGAATACTTTCATGCGTTCCTGTATGGAAACCCTTTCACACTGCCACTTTAACCTGCACATCTGCCTCCCATCACTACCCCCTACTGATCAATGCTGCTATCGGGCTAAACAACCATGAGAGGCTGACTTTTTGGTGAGAACTCTACTAAGGCCTATACCCGAGTGGAGGCAGGCTGAGGGTGGCTGCAGCCACACCTTTCTACGACGATGTGGATCGGTGGTGGCCAGCAGCCCTGATTGCCCCCTACCAGCCTGGTGACGCACCGAAGGGGGCGCCAGCTGTGGCAACCGCTAGTGGACCTCGAACCAGGCTGAACCCGGTGCCCGAAGCTGGACCCACTAGCAGGCTAGAGGGTTGCACCTACGGGGCAGGCGGGTGGCTCAGCTGCCACCAGCTGAATCCGACTGTATCAGGTGAGCCGGGATACTGCAGGGTCACTGCCCTTTTGTCTAATTCCCACCCCCAGCTGCGGTGCCTGCTATGAGCTCGGAGGTCATATCGGGCCTAGGCTCAGCCACGAGGGTGAGGTGACTCGCACCACATTGCGCCTTGATACAGGCCTGGCATTCTCCACCGCCAGGGAGCTTAGCTGGCACCCCACGCCCATAAGTGACTGAGTGCCGCCCCTGACCACCAGTGGAACGGCGCAGGTGATGAGACAGAAGTGTGAGGTGGCTCTGAGTATTGATGGTGACCCAAGACACCTGTTGAAGGCCTGAGGTACTGGGGGTGTTCTCTGTGCGGGGTGGCTGCAGAGTGGCCCATAGCAGGTGACGCGGCCTAGCTGGTACTTGGTGGCTGTGCCGGTCCCGGGTCATGCCGCAACCTCGATTCCAATTGTATTTGGCTGCAGTCACAGGTCTACTTCCACTGGGGCCTACCTCCCGTCAGGAAGCTTGATCAAGCTATGGCTCGTGGGGTGGTGGGTGGGGCCCAGAGGTCAGCTCAGACCCAGGTCCCGCCAGTGAAGTTGCCACCAACTTTGGAAAACCCCATGGGAATGGTGTTCGCCAAGACGCATGTGCATGGAATCGCTGTACCTGGGCATCTTGTGAGAAACTTGGGGGTTGATGCCTGCCATTGAATAAGCTCCCACATACCTCCTGCCTGCCATGTCTGGCCTGGTGTTGTCCCTTGGGGCCGAACCTCCCAAACATCTGTCACCTGCACTTGCACCACTCTAGCTGTCCTTGGGGACACAATAACCAGAGTCCTTTCTTCTACAGTACGACGCGGATGCCCCCCGAAGGCGCCTGGGAAACATAGAGACCTATGTGCTTGGTGTGGCACCAGATACCCCAGCGCAGTGCGGGGTGGCTGCAGAGTGGCCCATAGCAGGTGACGCGGCCTAGCTGGGACTTGGTGGCTGTGCCGGTCCCGGGTCATGCCGCAACCTCGATTCCAATTGTATTTGGCTGCAGTCACAGGTCTACTTCCACTGGGGCCTACCTCCCGTCAGGAAGCTTGATCAAGCTATGGCTCGTGGGGTGGTGGGTGGGGCCCAGAGGTCAGCTCAGACCCAGGTCCCGCCAGTGAAGTTGCCACCAACTTTGGAACACCCCATGGGAAGGGTGTTCGCCAAGACGCATGTGCATGGAATCGCTGTACCTGGGCATCTTGTGAGAAACTTGGGGGTTGATGCCTGCCATTGAATGAGCTCCCACATACCTCCTGCCTGCCATGTCTGGCCTGGTGTTGTCCCTTGGGGCCGAACCTCCCAAACATCTGTCACCTGCACTTGCACCACTCTAGCTGTCCTTGGGGACACAATAACCAGAGTCCTTTCTTCTACAGTACGACGCGGATGCCCCCCGAAGGCGCCTGGGAAACATAGAGACCTATGTGCTTGGTGTGGCACCAGATACCCCAGCGCAGAACATCACTGGCCACACACCTTTTACTGGAATGGACCTGACTCACTGGAGTGCATGACTGTTTTTCCCCCCTCTAGCCGGCCAAGGAACCCCTTCTTCTAATATTGTAGTTTTGCCTGGCCTGCGTTGTGGCGGAAGCAGCTGATCAGCCGCTTACCCTATGCCCGGGCCTCAGCATGGTGGAAACTAGCGGTGGGGAAGCAGGAGCATCACAGGGCTGCTCGTGTTGTGACACCTTGATGCCTCCATAGGTATTAGCAAGCGGGCCCAACTGGGGAACACCATAGGAGCCCGGTCAAGCGACAGCCAAGATCATACATAGATACCTGAGCCCTCACCCTGCAGACACAGCTGACTACATGACTAGGGCTGCTTATGCAGTGGCACCATTAACCCCCACCTGGCGCGCGCAAGCGGGCTTCGCATGCTACGGCTCCTCCTCTGCTTCTTGGTGGGCGCTCCTGCCAGTTGCTCTTTTTGGGCTGCTCGAGCTGCAGCATCCCATCACACAAAGTGGCGCAGGCAAGTGGGCCCTCTCTGGTGGTGCTAGCTTCGGGTGGTGGCAAACATTGATTACTGTGCTGCCGTCACCCTTTCTAGTCATCAGGCCTGGTGGCGGTCTGGGACGAGAGGACCCCAGATGCACCCCGCCTGGCATTAGCCCCTCTGATGCCCAACGCACGCCAGTTGGCCATAGGTCACCTGCACTTAGGCAACCAGCCTGCGACGCCTCATCACACATCAGCTCTGGAGCGGCCATCTCAAGAACTGGTGGCGGTAGGACCGCCTGCCTAAGCTATGTCTCTTGACACTAAGCTAGACACTGTGCTACAAGCCGTGGAGAAGATCGGAGCAACTTTTGAGCAGACACGCATGTCGCTTGAAAACAGAATTGATAAAGTGACAGCAGAATTCACTCTACTGCATGCAGACCACCGCAAGCTCGCAGACAAAGTACACAATGTTGAACACATGCTATCTGAACTTCAACCAACAACCCACGAATCAGCATCCCTGTTGCAGACCTTGGTAGATCGTGTGCACATTCTGAAATGCAGGGCGGAAGATGCGGAGGGCCACTTTAGAAGAAACAACATATGAGTAGTCGAGCTTCCAGTGGGTGTGGAGGGCCAAAATGCAGTGACCTACACTGAGACCTGTATCCGTACCCTGCTGCCTCATGCTACACTCTCGCCCTTCTTCTCTGTCGAATGTGCCCACCATTTGCCGACCCGCAGACCACCACCCACCGCCAATCCTAGGCCTTTTCTGTTCCGTCTGATGAACTACAGGGATCGTGATTCCATCCTGCGTGAGGCACGTAAATTGCAGGAGATAAAGGTAGACAATGTCTATGTCATGAACTTCCCTGATTATACCATGGCGGTGCAGAGACACAGGAGTTCTTTTTTAGCCTTTAAGGGGTGTCTCGGGAGTTGGATATACGGTACTCACATCTGTTCCCTGCCCGTCTCTGCGTCATAGTTGATGGGACTGCGCATTTCTTTGACTCCTCTGAGGAGGCTTGGGACTGGATGGAGTCCACCGACTTGCGGCTTTGCGACCCCCACTCGTTGAGACGATGCGATCATGAGACACGGTGAGAGGTCACTGCTGCAGACGCCGCAAGCGGGCATTTCACCCTTCATAGACTAGCGCTGCACCAAACCTGGAGCAAGTAATCTTAGAACGACGCCAGACCTTGCAGATGGCATTCACGATCCGAGATCACACCCAGAGTCCGGACCTGAATACGAATTCCATGAAATCCTTCAGTGATGATAGCTCCTCTGGTATGTGGCAATCTAGGGCAGACTTGCTGGCACCACCTGATGTTACTCCACAAACTGCAGATGACATTACATGATTTGTTTACAGCACTCAATCCAGTAGATATGCCTGCTTCATTGTCATTTGATTTATTCTTGTATTGTTTCGTATATGTAAGTGCTAATCTCTCTTATATTGCAGCAGCTGGGGCCCCGACCATTATGGGGGTTCTGCCTAAGTGTCATACAGGCAGTCTACACTCTGTAGTGTATAATGCAGTTGACTGTTAGCGCACAATTACAATTGGTATCTCTGTATCCTACACATAAGGGGTTATGCATCTTTGCCTTTTTGTGCCTTCCCCCCACGCTCCCTTTGAACAGCCTATAGGGCCGGAATTTGCCACAGGTAGTTTGGCAGTTTGGGCGGATATCTGTTGCTCTTCCACTCTGATGTTTCATGTTCTGTTTTTTTTTTTCTTTGCCAAGTTAAGACAGGTTGCCCTGGAGTGCCCACTCCCCGGATCGCCCTTATCCAACAATGCCACTGCGTGAAACACTAACCCCCGCCGTATGCGACTTATCCGCATGCAGGGCATTAGCACATTTCCCATATGACTCACACTAACATCACCTGGAATGTGAGAAGCATGCACACACCCTTGCGCCATTACGCAGTGTACTCATACCTCCAATGTAGATCCGCTCACATAGCTCTACTGCAAGAGACACCCTTGACGCAAGCTGAAGCCAGCCAACTTCAAAGGCATTGGCGAGGCTGAGTATTTGCCACTGACTATTCCTCCTATGCCAGATGAGTGCTGATCTGGGTGAAGCCAGGGACCCCTTTTGTAGCAGATAAGGTTGTGGTAGACACTGAGGGTCTGAATGTGTTAATACAAGGTTGCCTAAATGGTTGCCAGTTCCTATTAGGGGCAATATACGCCCCCAACACAGATCAGGCCTCGTTCCGCTACAAACTGTCTAACAATGTCTGATGGAGTGGGATCCCGTGGCTCCTAGGGGGCGACTTTAACTCTGTCCTTAGTACAGCACTCGACTGCTCCTTCCCTACCACCACGCACATTAGCCACGTCCAATGCCCAAGCACTAAGTGACTGGCAACTGCACTGGCAGCTTATAGACATATGGCATGCCCGCAGCTCTAACACACAAGTGTACTCCTTTTACTCCTCACCGAACAAGTACCAGCGACAAGGCATCAACGTGATGTCAGTCCATAGTCTTTATCCAAATTGTTGGTCTGCCTGGCAACTGAAAGTCACATCACACAGCTATGCCCTCTGGTGGAAAAGTAATTTTAAGGCTAATGGTAACAGACAAAAAAAGGTTTTCAACACAGATTTCGGTGGTATGCTTAAGCTCCGGGATCATAAGGCCACAAAAGATGCAGGGATGGACTGCACCTCAATGACCATATCAAAGGACAAGTCTGCTGCCCCACTGATCCCTAACAGGACAATTGGTTAAGATCTGCCCAGAAAGCAACATACATTTCTCAATACTGTAATGTTCTATCAGTTGATTGGGCTGATCCTTGTAGCCTGGGACATCAGTAAGTGTCCCTGGACAGTCAGTCGGAAAAAGAAGTTCTAGCCTGCTTTCGTACTGAGTTGGTTCTTCAAGTGAAAATCTTTTGTAGGCTCAGTTTTTCTTCCTAGACCCAATATGTTTATAGGATGAGAGATTTGCTTTTCTCTGGAGTCAAGGACATGTACATGAAAGAGAGATGAAAAACCTTCATGGGTGAGGCAGTTTCTTCCAATCAGCTCAAATGTGGCCATTGGAAAAATGGCCACATATGAGCTGATTTTACAACCTAGAATTAAAAAGATTCATTCTAGGTTGTAAAAGCAGCGAAACGGCGACATGCAGACTCTCTCATTCTCTTAAACCCTTCTTCAGCCCTAAGGGTTTCATTACATGCAGCCAGGAATAACCGATGAGGTTATTCCTGGATAACTGGTTATTGGACCAATCAGGAATCACAAGTTGTGCAGGACTACCATGTGCCTCAAGTTTTTCACCCGGGCCACAAACGGAGAAAAACTGACCCCTTAGGGATTGCAAGTAACGCGGGAACAAAACAAGTCCAGACTTTACCTAGAAAGCAGTCTTCACGGAGGCGTAACTAAACTTGAGGGGGCCCCCATGCAAATTACATAGAGGGGCCCCCCTCATGAGTCTCTTAGGAGCTCTCAGGCCAGGGTATTGTGCTGAGAGGGCCCCCTGGAGCTCAGGCCCCCCCCTGCACTGTGGGGGCTGCGGGGGCCTTTGTTACGCCACTGAATCTTCAGCGAAAATGGGAAAAATCACAGAAAAATCAGTGCAGATACACCGCTTTGTGTATGTTATGCTCCATTTTTGTAACCATAGTATTATTGATACTGCAGTAAAGGTAGATCCTGGTGAGGGAAATAAAAAGCTGCATACTGGACAACTGGTTATGGGCACATGGACACAATTCCTACATGTGTTTCTCCCTTTTAAACCAGGGTTTGTTTCACACAGAGATGTTTTAAGGCATGGGCAAAGTTGTCAATTGCCCAGGGCTCCACCTTTCGAGGGGGCCCGTGAAAGTGACCTTCTTCGATTTCTCACTTCTGCCCATGTGTCTAGCCTAAGATTTAATGTGTAAGACAATATTGTTTGGTGTCATGAGGAATATATATGTTTAGTACGCATGCTTTACATAGCATGCCATTACAACGCGGTCGTTACAACGACCGCGCTGTTACACGCAAACCATTCCATCGCAAGTCATTTCAACGACTTGCTGTAGGGGGCGCTGGATTTAGGAATAGTATAATTTACTATTCCTACTCCAGTTTGTGCAACAGCAGGGAAGGTGTTGGATTGTAAATCCAACACCTTCTGCCCCCTACAGAAAGTCGTAGTAACGACTTGCGATGTAATGGTTCGCGTTGTAGCAACGCGGTCGCTGTAACGACCACGTTGTAATGGCATGCGATGTAAAGCATGCGATCTAAAGGCTGTTTCCCGTCATGAGGCTTGCATTAGTAGAAAATGGCTAATATAATTCTACGTTATCCCTTGCAGTGAGGCCGAAATATTTCCTGCCAGGGGCCCCAAAATCCTTTAGGTGATGCTGTTTTCACTCACGTTTCGCTTTCTTTCAGCAAGCTACGTGTCCGGATGAAAAAATCCAGACTAGTTGTTTTCGAGTACCCTGTAATCCCAGTGGAGCCCCTTGTAATGCGACAGTCGGAGGGGACGGAGCCATAAGTGCATGCCCTGCCCAGTTCAATTTGACATTTCACACCGTTTTTTCTAAATTACTTTTTGAAATTTACTTCCTGAAATTCAGAAGCCAGCTAGCTGGATGCATTCAGAGCAAGCACTTTATGAGGAAAAGAGGCAGCAAACGTGAAGGCATTGCATTCTTTTTATAAATGACAATTCGCAGTTGCTGCCTGACAAATTTCTTAAGCTTTTTAATTACTGTGCTGGAATGAGACCTCTCTACTGAAATCGGGGACGGCTGTTTCAGCTTCACTGATGAGGTTGCCATGGCAAGCACGGGATTTGTGAAGTCATTACTCATGAATGAGAGCCCAAGAAGCGTTTACAGTTGTCAGTTATGCTTACGGAGGGGAAACTCCTGGGAGGTAAAGTTTCTTTAAGAAGCAGGCTTGCCAAAACTCGTTTCCAGCCTGTGTTTATGAAGTAATAATGACCAGGGCATCACAAATCACACAGGCAACTTTATAAAATCATACAGACGTATTACTCATGATTAACCTCGAAATCAAACGATAAGCTGATTGTACTGCAAGAAAACAATTAGTGACGTAGGGCCTCGTTTAGAATTTGGAGGGAATTGAAACGCTATTTATGCAATAGATTCCTCCCGCTGAATTTTGTCTACAACAATATCTAGTGGAGAAAGGTCGGGGGGGGGTAAAGCTTCCGCTAGAAATTGGAGGATTTTCAGTTCCCTCTAAACGAGGCCTCCAGTTCTTTCCAAATGTGAATATATATGTTGATATATTTAATTTAAAGTACTACAAGCACACATTAAGGAAAGTATTTAATATAGTGAACATCTATTTACAACACAGCAGTGCTATTCCTAATCCATCTGTGGTTAGATGGGTTTACCTTTACAGAAGGGGGTAGTTTCCAACAATTTGGAAAAATGGAAACAAGAGCGTAGCTTCCATTGGTGTAGCAGATGCAGTGGCACCGAGACCAGAGGCCTGAGGGCCCCACTGCACTCTGCTCAGTGCGGCATATCGCAGTTCAAACAGTGGTCGGAGGGCCTATTTCCTTCCTTGCTCTAGGGCCCATGACACCCTGCATACGCCACTGGGCAGGGAGAGTATGCCCCTCTGCCCAGTACCCACTCACATTACAATCAAGGAAGTAAAACAGAAAGATTCCTAATATCATACATCCAACAACAGAGATAAATGGCAGGAGGGGCGTGTATTCTCTGTCTAACCCAAAATACGTTAAGTAAAATGACTCCTTTCCAGATCCAAAAACTGCCAAGCTTCCTTTCTCAGCCTAGGCTGTCAGCTTCAGGGTCTCTGCACGCACAAAGAACTCGCTAGGTATGAAAGAGCACTTTCTGATGTTGTATTTAATGTTATAAAATACCAGAGGAGAATAATGTAGGATAGTTCAAACACTCTACACCTTCCCTAATCTCAATATTTAGTGGGACAGGTATCAAAAACAGTCGTACAAATTCCCGATATACTATTACCTGTCCCTATACTTTAAAGACAGTTGTGTGAGACCTCAGGGGCTGACTACTTATTAGAACTCTGAAATCAAGAATTCCGCCCCTTAGACCACACCAGCCTCACATAAAGGTTTTCCTTTCCTTAGATCAGGCTGCTCCTCTGGTTAAGGTCATTTCTATCTTTAGGTTCCATTTCTCAACTACTTGATTCAGAATGCCCCGAGATTACAGTTGAGCATTTAGTTCTCCTCCTTATAACAATGTGTCCTCTAGAATGGAATCCCACCACCTCTCAGCTACCAGTCTGCCCTCATTCTAGTGTAGTTTAGGTGAGATGTTTTCAGATTAAGATAGGCTTCTGCCTGCCTGATCAGGCTTATCATCTCGATTAAGAATCATTGCTTTTAAGGTCAACTGCCAGTCAAGATTAGGGCCATTTGCCGCATAAGACTGTCTCCTTTCAGATAAAGACCTTCTGCCCCTTAGACCAGACTGCAGCATATTAAGATTCAGAAAAAAACACAGGAGGTAACCCATAAATCCAGTTGAGACTTGGGTGACTTTTATGTAACAAGCAACAATGTTGCAACAGGTAATATTTCTAGGCGATTAGATAGGATGCTAAAACATATTGCAACAGTTATTTTAGAAAATAAAGCGGTCTATATTCAGAACTACAGCTACAAACTCTAAATGTTATATCAGCACTATTACATTATATGTAAGTGTAATCCAAGCATTAGTGTGCACAAAAGTGCTCGTGCAGGGAGTGAACGGCGCAAGTGAACACGTGACAAAGTGCAAGGAAAAGCGAAAACGGCGCAAGAAAATTTGTTTAGAAAATGGTTACAAAACATGACAATGAGGATACAGTTAATGAAAGACATGTTAAGAACTAAGAATGCGCTGAGTGGTCGACGGTGTTTCAACCTGTTTGCATTTCAGGTCATCAGAACCAAATTACATATAACTCTGTTGGTGCTGTGGTAGAATCAAATCGACTCCTATGTAAAGGAAAAGACGGTGCGTCATAAAGTGCACCCAAGAAGCATGTGTGCACAATAGAGTAATCTCAGGGAGTTCTAATAAGTCAGGTAAGTGATGTCAATGTGGGTGTTCAATCAAAACAGACACTCGGTAGAAAAATGCAAAGTTTGAGGTCCAATAAATGGAAACCGACATGTCATGGGAGCTCTGGCAAATTAGACGAGCAATCGGTCAGAAGCAAGGAGCCAACAAAGGGTGAGGATTCAAGGAATGGTCCACCAATGAAAGGCTTTGTCATGTAGAGCCAGGGTGAGTCTGGGCCAAATCGAGCCGTTCCATGTAGGAAATGCTTAGCAGAGCATGTTCCGATGCCAGTAGGGGTGCAAAGGGTCGCACGACCATTCCTTGGATCCTTACCCTCAGTTAGCTCTTTTGATCCATTTAAGCTAGAAACGTTTGTAAAAAATCTGCAGATTGTGAATCAGTTGGTGGATTATGTGGCAAATGCAGCAAATCCATAATTATGTAGAAAATGCATCAGCTGCAAAACTGCATAATTCCAGTGGTCTTGAGTATAAGATAGGCTGCCACAAAATGATTAGTGTTTAAGATAAAAACAAGTGCTTTCAAGGAATACCTTTTAATAATAGGTAATTACTCTGTACCTAGTGTAACCATTTTTATAACGCCATTAAAAGGACGCTTTCCAAAATTTAACACCCTTAGATCCCCTCTCAAAAAGAATACATCTTTGTCACCATGAAGCTCCAAGTGACACCATAAATGAAAGCCTGCAATCGGTTCCAAGCAACCTTTACATTTGGGGCCAGATGTGCTTACAACCGGTCACAAAAAGCTGGTCATAATTTGCGGCCAGTATTTTTTAGACTAGTGTGGTAAATTGTGAAGTGACCTGTGTACTAATAGGTCAGTTTGCAAATTAACAATTTGTAGTGGGTCGCAATGTGACCTGCCTCATGAATATTAATGAGGTAGGCCGCAAATTGTGACCCAATAGGAATTGCAGCTATCACAGGGATGGTGGCCCGCTGAGGTCAGCAGGCATCCATGGCTGTGATTGCTTTTAAATAAAGTAATTTTGTTTTCTTTTAATGCAACCCAGTTTCTTTAAAGGAAAACAGGATGCATTTAAACAAAAAAAATGAAATGTGTGATTTTTATTTTTTAAGAGTAGGCAATGGTCCAAAACAATATTTTTTTTCTACATTCACAAAGGGGATGGTGTCCCTTGAAGGCCCCTTTCTGTTTGCGAACAGGTTACTACTTCCTTGAGGTTTTGGTAAAATAATAATGTTTAACGACTGCATTTCAGTCACAAAACTTTAATACATATCACTACGATTCGGTATTTGGAAGGAACCCCCTAAACACACCCCTTCTAATACTGCATCAGTATTGGGTCGCAAATACAAATTACCATTTAGTAATGTGTTACTGAATTGCAATTTGGGTTTGATACATCAGAAAATGCCTTTTTGTGTTCCACATGGCCGGATTTTCAGAATTGGGCCATTCGCGACTGCAAAAAGGCTTCGTACATCTGGCCCTTGTTGGTTAACCAATTTCAAACATTTGCATTTCTTTCCTATAGCAGGTATCCTGGTGAGGAGGCCTGTTTTTCTTTAGCTCTCTATCCATGGATAGGGTTAAAGAGATGGCTCAGAGGAGAGTGTCCTATGTGGGGGCTATTAGTTTTATTTTCAAATGGACAGACACAGCTTCCTCAGGGAGATCCCCTGAGGAAGGCAGAGATTATTTTTAAGTGGCCATTAGTAAAGCAGTGGCACTGGGGCAATGCTATAAGTGGCCAATTTACCCCTATTATAGTTGTGCTACCAGCAAAATGTATGTGAGAACCCTTTCTCCTTGTTAGCATTAGGGCCAAGGTCTCCCTTGCTGCATATGGAACAGGGCCAAAGCAACAGGGGATGAGATGAGGTTTTTTTTTCTCCTTTTTTTACACAAAGAAGCATACAGCCTGATTTTGGGCCTCAGGCCTAGGAGCAATGGCCCAGAAGAGTGGGGCAGGAGTAGGTATAATTTGTGCCGCAGATACAGTGGCACTGGGGACCTGGTGTGTGAGACACCAACTAAACCCCAATTAGTATTGGTTTACTATCATTCCTTCCTTAGGTTAGGACCCCGTGCACCCCTGCTGTGCCAGTGTTGCTTTGGGCCTCAGACCAATGGCCAAAAAGAGGGGAAAATTGAAGCAGGAGAGACACCTTAGCTTAGGCTTCAGATCGATGGCAGAGTGGGGAATGGGACAAGCTGCAGGCCCATGTTTTCAACAAGGGGTAGTAGAGACTGCCCATTTACCAAGGCAGTCACTCTCAGTGATGCAGCTGCAACAGCACTAGGGCCGAGGAGTGTGAGCGGCCCAGAGCATAACAATTGTGACTGCCTCAATTTATAATAGAGGACTGGAGGCTCGTTTTCCTTGCTAGCATTAGGGCTTGAGGGCCTTGCAGCAAAGTGGTGTGCATCACGTGGGGGCTAATTTTATTCTGAAAGAGACAGAGAATCTGTTTGAAGATTTGAGTGATGGCCAGGCATGATGGGGAAGGGGTGAAAAAGGCTAAGGACACAGTCTGCTACTCATGGCTGCAGCTGTCGTTAGTGGAACATGTACAGTTGCATTGGGTCCCTGGGGTATGAGGGGCTCACAGCACCGCAAATATGGGAGTAGTGTTTTTCCTAGACCAATTTGGTATTTTATGTCTCACATTTAGTGTGGATTATGAGCTACAGAAATAGTACTCCTGAAATAATAAACCCATTCCCTGCACTCAGCCCTGACCCTTCTATTCTCCTAAGTAATGCAATAAAGATTTGGGGGTGGCCTGACGTGAAACATTTTTGCTTAAGGGAGCTTAAAGCAAAAATGTTTGAAAACCTCTGATTTAGGGTCTCGTAATTTGGTATGGGGATACCAGGGGCCTCAATATCCAAATGAAAACAAGGTTGGAATAAAATCCAAAGAAAAACATATCAGTCTGTCACAACAACATTTTCAACCATTATGATACAGTCCACAGTAATCAAAGACAATGACTGATGGACAAAAACCATAAGCATAAAAAAGCATCTAGTAGTCAACAACCAATAATGGATATTACAAGGGATTGATCCTGGAATGGGAAATAACATGACGATCAGCATCCTCTTCAGCAAATCATTTTTGATTCCACGCACAATAACTCCTCCATTATCACTTCCATTTGCAACCTACTTTAAGCACGTGTTAAATGGTAGCAGTGGGATTTCTGCAGGCCAGTAGCAAGGAAGGGAGAGCAGCAGTATCTGGAGCTGGGATTACTGGGACTTGAATCTCTGGCCTGCTTGGAGTTGCCCAGAGCAGTAACCTCCTGGGCTAGAGCTTTAGGAAACTCGCAATGAGGCCCTTAGTGCCTACAACAACTTAGATTAGTTTCCGAATACAAGCCATTTCCTTGGCCACCAGCTCCTATCTGTAAAGCCTCAGGGGAGTGGGAGAAGGCTGCAGTTATCAGCTAGGCAACATGGGGCGAGTAACTTCCCTGTTCTTCTCAAACTCCTGGGTGAGGTTGTTAAAGCTTTTTCTTATCTGTAATTTTGCGTGACAAATTATTTGTGTGAATCTTTAATTTTTAAGTTGCATGTAGTCATAACAGGTGAACCGATGCTATTGCACTTTAAATAACAGTGAAATATAGTTCATATATATGTTTAAAACATGATTGAATTATGTCACATTTTTGATTGAGACATCATTTTTTTAGAAAAGGAAGCTGGTATCTGGTGTCTAGTTTTCCCTGCTCCTGCTAATTCCCCCTCCCAGTCAGGGCCCAACTGTAAATCATCTCTCCTCACAGTTTCTGCGGACTACAGCAGGTGTGACGTCAGTGGTGTTACTGTTTAGAAAGCATGTATTGTGAATGAAACTTTCTTTGTGTTCCTTATGTATCATTTTGAAGGAGTTCTGCTGGAAGTTCCGATGTGGGCCACAGAAAACAATATCTGTAAAGGCGTTTGTCTGGAAAATGTTTCACATTGTATTTCCACATCTCCGGACTACCGATGCTGAGGAAGCAAGAGCAAGATTTTCCTTGCCTTAAGTATTGGGTTAGTGTTAAAATTAAATTTTATAATGCTGTATCTTCTAATTTGCCCAAAGTGAGCTAACCATGATCATGTTGTGCTGAATTTGCAGTTTTGATAATTGTTTATGCATATGATATGTATATAAACACCTGGTTTTGAAGGATCGGGGTGACTTTGCATTTTCCTCCCGAAACTCTGTTGGATTTGATTGAGATTTTCCTTACTTAGAAAGAGTGCTGTCGGTATTCTTTTTGAGTTTGACTTTGTATGTGTGTCTTCATGACATCTTACTATGTTTTTTTGGAATGCTTTTAAGATTTTTGTGTAATAAATCCTTAAATTGACTTCTTGATCTTGAACTCAATTATTGAATGGTTCCAGAAATTAGAATGATTATGTCATTTTTGTACTCTGCCACTTTGACAAATTTGAGGAAATAAGGTGGTGTCTCTAGTCAGAAACGCAGCACCAAATCTCCAAGGTAATATCTAGGGTGTCTGAAACTATTGGGTTTCACATAATTATTGGGGTTCGGCACCCACACCTCTATGAAAAAGATTCATTGATATCCAAGCATCATGGGGTGTGGTGTAATGGAGTCAATTCTTTTGTTAGATCATAGCCACCTTTCTCGTGATTTGAAGAATAGCTGCTCCCACTCTGTAGGGAAAACAGAACTGGTGTCAGAAGGGACATCAAAGTATGGCATCGGGGAGAAACTTTGAGACTATCGCCATGTAAGATGAAACGAAGAGCCAGTGGACTGGCTTGATAATTAGGGCCTATGAAAGACCACAGCCCCTGAAGAGGCTGAAGTAACTGCAAAGGATATGCTGGCCCAGTGTTCCAGAGTCCATGCACGAGGCATGTGTGTTAACTTAGCTTACTCAGAGTAGGGAATAGTCTTTCTCTCAGGTTACTTCCAGTACTGGTGATATAAAAGGATGTGTACTGTTAACTTACAGTATAAAATATTCTTTGTTTGGCATTTGTTGACAATCTGCAGGGCTTTTCACAATTCCTCTTTGGTGAATCCTGTGATGTGTATTTGGTTGATTGACCTGAGCAATGACTGTACGCAATTGACCTCAGGTAAACGATTAACTAGAGACAGAAGTTAAGCCGTTATGCAATTGGTAGCTGTTTTTATTGTGTTTGTGAACTAGCACATTTTTTGAAAATATATTTAAGACATGGCAGCTTCTGGGTTTTTTTCAGTCTCTTAGGTAAGGTCAAATTTGCATTCTAATGTTGATGACAGTCTTACACTTATTGGCCATTTTCCCAGTTTGATGCTTGCATCTGGCTCATCTGGCTTCATCCAGATTGTGTATGTTTTATATCAGGCAGTTTGTAAGGCAAACAATATTTGTTTACAACCAGTGCACAACTTAAGCCTTATGTGGGAGCAAGGCTACCTGACTCTCCTCACACCACACCATCAAGTTTGAGGCTGAAGCCTGACTATTGCCTTCAATACACTTTTCTAAACAAAGAACTTAGCCTGCAACCTAAAAGTCCTCAGCCAAAACCACACAGGGGTGAGGCCAACTCACCTTCCCCAGGAGGACAACATATGCGAGCATATAGTAATTTTTTCTCATATGAAGTAGGCTTTTTTTGTACCAAAAATTCACAAAGCCAATAGGCTGGCCATACTAAGCTGGTGAAATGGTTACATTTTTATTTCTATTGCAAGCATATGGCACAAACATAAAAAGAAAAATTGAAAAGATGTCACTCTCTAACCATTTAGGTAATATGCGTACTTTTAAAAGTTTGTACTAAAATAATCTTTTTCACAAGAATAGTACGTGTGCTTTTAGCAGGCAGGTGTACTTTAAATGGGTATAACCGAAAAGTGTGATCCTTGATGGCACAAAGAAAATTTACTATTTTGCTTTGAATTGATGAAACCTGAAGATAGAGTTTAACCACACAATATAAAAAAAGAAAACAAAGGAATTGAAAGAAATGAAGCATGGGTGGTGTCTCTTGCTGCTAGGTGAACCAGAAACACAGCGCTGAATCTTCAAGTTAAAATCTGGGGGCTCACTTGATTAACGGGGTTCAGCACCAACAACATTTTAGTAGCAGAGGATGGCTGGCATTAGAGCACCTCCTCTTTTAAGGGTTCCCATAAGATTTCTTGGAATATTGACTCTTCCTCTCCTGCAGAGTGACTAGTTGGATTGGCTGTACATTCCTGAGTGAGTTTGGAGTGTAAGTATGAAAAGAAGGAAAAGTTGTGTTGAAAGAGTGTGCATTGTTTGTGAAGAAATCGTGATAATGGATGTTTGATTTTGTGTTGTTTTGTTTGGGTATGTGATGATGATTATGGGCTTGGTGGATTAATTACTATTGTGCTGATGTATTATTCATATTTGTAAACCGTATTTGAACCACTGATTAACGTTTTTAAGTGTTCAGATTATTGAATTGAGGTGGTTATTCGATTTGTTGAAATCCAAGATCTCAGGATATTTTGATTACTTCTCTGTCATAGGGGTGTGTAGAGCGAGGCAACGATTATACATTGAAAGGGATTCTAGGCTTACAACATTTCTTTTCTAGGTTAGGTGCACTAAATCGGTTGGGTGTAACTGGCTCTTGAATGCACTGGAGCAGGTGCACTGACAAGGTAGATGACCTCAGGTCAGGAGTCTACTTGTAAGATAGTTGTATTGATCTCAAGCTATCAATCTCAACAGTTTTATTCTGATTGTTCTTTCCTTTCTAGGGTAAACAAACAAGGGTATATTTAGTTGTAATGATTTAAGAGGTTTTGTAATTGTTTTCCTGTTCACGGACAAGTCGTGCTACGATTCGCTGCTTAACCAGGAGCCACACTGGTATTGTGAGATGTCACCACAAAGCAGTGCTCTAATTGGTTGGTTACTGACTAAAGCTGCGCTGTGATAGGTTGACCTTTGACAAAACTGTGCTGCAATTGGTTGTTGTTCGCTAATTTGTTAGTTGTGGTTTTTAAGCAGATTTTGAGCTTAGGAGAATCTATTTTGTAAGATGTAATAATGGGAAGTTTGCTGTAAAGGTCTAAAACTACAGATGTGCCTAGAGAGGGTCAAAAATTGCCTGCTGAAGGAACACCAGGCAACGAAATGATGAAAGATATAGGGTACTATAGGTGCATCTGGATCTCCGTATGGAATAAATACACGGATTGTGATGAAGCTTTACAGTTTCCCTTGGAGGGTACCTTTAATGTCAGAAAAAAGGGATTTCTTGAGGCAAACTTTGTACAGTATGAAGCTATAACCAGACCTACGCAGTTTGAGGCACTAAATAAATGGGATTGTATGGCTTCCAAGAAAGAGAGAAAGAGGGCTTCTAAGGAAAAAAGAGCTTGTTTAGACACTGGCTCGAGAATAAGCTAGATTAAAGGGGAAACACTGGAGGAAAGATATGATTGTATGTCTAAAAACATTCCCCTCTACCATATCAGTGGAAGGAGAAGAGAGGAAAAATAAAACAAAACAAAGGCATGAACAGGCTGAAGAGACAGATGAGGATGAGAAATTCATATGTGAGCTTTTGAATTCCAAACCACCACCATACACAGACAGACCCACAGGGATAACTCAGCCTGCTGTAGGGGTCGACAGCAGTGCCATTGGAGATAGTGTTGTGGGATAAACTCCTGCTGAGGTTGTACCAAGTGCGTCTATAGAAGCCACACTCCCACCAGCAGTTCCTAGCATGAGTGGAGAGGTACAGAGAGAAATGGAGGCCCAGGTTACTCCTCTGTCAATTGAACAATCACCTAAAGCCATTAGTGAGGGTATTTTAAAGATTACATTTTGTGAGATGTTAAAGGGCAATGTAGACTTGAACAGGCTTATGACATACAATGTTGATAAAGGAAGCTGATGCATGTGCTAATGAAGCGCATGATAGATTAGAAGAGTTAGTTGATGAATTAGAAATTGACATCAGCAAAACAAAAAATGTACAACAATATTACAAAACGGATTTGAAACATGATGAAGTCAGAGAGATGGGTTTGATTACTTGAAGGGCCTATATTAAAGATTTAATTGAGAAAACCTGGACAAAATACAGAAAAAGATGGAAAAAAAACCACAGCAAACAAAAAGAAAATGATGGGGCTAAGGGAAAACAGAGGAATGTTGCAAGTGATTTTGAGGTGGAAATGAGTTCAGTACTGGAGTTTCCATGAGAGGGGTTCATGGTGGAATTTGGTGCATGTGCCATGAACTAAGGCTGATTTATATGCATTTGCGCATAATTTTCCAAAGCTTCAAGAGGACCCAGCGAAGTGGAATGACGAAGTTCATAATTTGACGAGTATTTCTCCAACGTTGTGGACAGATTTGAACTCGTTATTTGACATTGTTGTTTCTGGCGTTGTGTGGTTAGAGTGCAAAGTGGTTGTTCAGTGGCAGACACAAGAACCAGCAAGGGTTGGCCCAAATAATGCACTGGGTGCGGTAGTAGCAGACAAAAATAAGGCTGCCAATGATTATTGAAAAAAATTCATTTCTGACAGAGAGGCAAAAGAGAATAAGATTTTGAGACCCGCACAGGAGCCAAAAGAGTCAGTGCATTCATTCATATTATGAGAGATTGATGGCATTGAGCCCCAAGGCAGGATTCCCTTATTTTGCTTGAGGGGACTTTGATTGTGTTTCACTAAATATTTTATATGTTGTTTTTAGACTTGTTTTATTGAGATGATGTGTTTATAATAATGCTTTTTATGTTTCTAATGCGCTTTTATGGCTGTGTTTCACTGCTGAAATTAAGTTTTATCTGATCTGAGGGATACGTACATTTAAAAGAAAACCAGTGGAGTTGAAAACCCTGGGAAAGATGGTGCCTATGGTTTTGGTTCTGCGTTTGTAAATGGGTTGAAATCAGAAATCAGCAATCACATTCTGGAAAGTGAATTCTGTTGGCAGCCAAAGAGTATAGATGAGAGCTTGCTGCTGTCAAAAAATAGTATGGATTATTTTGAATATAATTCTATATTTGTTTAAATCAGCTTTGGTATTGTTGGTTACATCCGCTATGTGATATTCCATTTTACAGTCTTGGTTTTCTGGTATATGTTTTATATTATGTCTATAACTCTCTGATATGTCCAATTTGCATATACACTACTTATGCTTGAAATACTGCTCCCAACAAACCTCGTTTCGATCATGGGCGCTCCCGCCTATGAGGCGTGGAACCCATTTTCTGCCAAGTCTTGTTTTCAGCCCAGGGCCCGCCACCTTTTCCAGTAATGCACATGGCAGTGAGGAGCACTCACTAGATGGGCCGCCAGTACTAACGTGAGGGAGGATCCCTGCTCCCCCATTCGGACGCAGTGCATGGACACTTGCTCCCGGAAGGATTCCCTCCTTTGGAGCAATTTCTTTTTCAGTGTCCGGCTCACGTCTTCATTTCTTTTAAGACTGTACCTAGAGCCCAGGTCGGCGCCCGCTCAGGTCCTGCTTACTCTCAGTAAGTTGTTATGGTGCAATGTCGGTAATTTGCTCATTAATACTCTTAGTTGCTTGGGGCTCTGTAATATCGCATAATTTCTTTCCACAATTTTCTCAAAGAGTACGGTATTTAGTTCTCATTATTTTACTTGGTGAGCATGCATATAGTTGCATGCCATGCCTTTCATCATTCAGGTACCCCATGTCCTATATTTATATTCATTTTCACAGCATCCCACCTCCACATCTCCCCCTTAATGTTTTTTTCCTCTTTTCATTTAGGATATCCCTGCATTTATAAGTCCTGATGTGTCCTGATGAGACCCCTTCACCCTTCCATGGCTCAAAATGTCATCGAAAGATCACTGTAACAGACAAACAATTGTTTGTGTCTATCCTCTCCATGAGATGTATCAATAAATTCTCAGAAGTTGTCTGTTACTTAACAAAAGCCCTTTCACATTACTTGTTGCTATGTACATTATTATTGTTGTTGCTTTGTCACTGGGGACACATTACGCACGTTCTACTTTTTACTTTTTTTTCCTATGACAATAATTGTCCTTGAGAGTTCTAGGGACAGTCCAGTCATCTTGACCAGATGCATGCGATTATACTGCTACATATAAGTATTTAAACATTATTTTTCTTTAACAGTGGTGTTCGTTGTGTTTTTGTTATTATTTTGTTCTATGAATGTGTCAGAACTAATTCGGCCTGGCAGGTGTTGTCAATATCGTTAATACTGCTGAGAGTTTATTGTCCTTTTTATAATATTACAATTTTTTCATTTATGATACCTATGCGAACCATTTTAGCATGATATTGTTGTATACCCAGGTTCCCATGGGTTTAAGGGTTGCTCTTGCAGTCAATTTCTTTAGAAATTGGGCAGAATAATGTTACCTCGCTTTAATGTTTCCTAGAGTTTATCATGTAGATGAGTTAGTAGATGAGTTTAGCTTGAAGAGAGTGAGACAAAGTTTTGGACAAATAGTTTTAGATACTTTAGGAGCTATTGTTTCTTCAGTAGGAATAGCAATGAATGATATAAGGATTAAACGATTGTCCACAATAGTGAGTAGACTTGCCATGATTACAACAGGATCTTTCAAACTAGTGAATCGTAAATGTTGGCAATAAGAGCAATGACTATTCAAAATCGCCTTGCTTTAGATATTCTCTTGGCAAAGAAAGGAGTCTGCAGAGTGATTAAGGCTTAGAGGTGCTATACATACCTACCTAAACATATGGAGCTTTTGATTCTTTTATTACCTATATGACAAAATTGACTTATGAAATTAAGTTACCGGACAAACCAGGATTATGGAAGGCTCTAGGTACTTGGTTTGGTGAAATAGGAACGGGTTTTGGTAGAATTAGTAAAGGGTTAGGTAATATTGTGGAGGTGTTCTCAAGTCAATTCTGACACATATCATTACCATAATGATTTGTGCAATTATTCTATTTTTTCTGTTTAAACTGCTAGGGTGTATGATTAGTAACAGTACTAACAGAAGTTATAAAGCCAACCCGAAAAAGAGAAAAGGATATGTGGATTTTTAAATGGAAGATTACAAGGAGAGAGTTTATCAATAATTAAAGATGATGGAATTCCTAAGAAGGTGAAGACATCTATTGATTAATTACTGGCTGATTAATATAATAATAGTGATTATATAAAAAATAATCAGAGGGGGAGGTTGTTAAAACTTTTTCTGATTTACAATGTTTTGTAACAAATTATTGGTGTGAATCTTTCATTTTTAAGTTGCACGTTGTCATAACAGGTGAACTGATGATATTGCACTTTTAATGACTGAGAAATATAGTCTCAGAAATGTGTTTAAACCAGGGGTCTCCAAAATTTTCTGTAATAAGAATAACTTATGTTTAATGAAAATCATCCCAAGCTACTCATATTTTTAGTGTTGTAACAGTGACCACATCAGACACAATTACATTAGTGGCCACACCAAGTAGGATTACCAGCAGTAATCGCCTCAGTGCATCAGGAAAGGTTGCCAGCAGCAATGTAAAAATGGCTTTGTCAATGTAGAATACCACTACATTGATTATCCATATCAGCCATAGCTACAATGTCCTTGGCACAAAGGTAATGATATTAGTAACAATGCACCCATTGATGTATCACAGCCTTAAATATATTTTCGAATCTCAACCTTTTTTTTACATAAAAAGGGTAGTTTGTAGGTTTTAAAACCACACATTTGTGTCTTGAATAAACACTTTTCAATTTTGGTGCACATATATTATTTCAGACAAGCAAGAGCTTCACACGTAGTAGGCTGGGATGCACACAGGAGAGCAACTTACAGGTAGCTGGAGAGCTACCAGTAGCTCACAAGCTTCTCGTTGGAGACTCCTGGTTTAAATCATGATTTAGTTATGTCACATTTTCAAATAAGACAGCATTTTCTTTAAAATGAAAGCTGTTTTCTAATGTCTAGTTTACCCTGCTCTTGCTTATTCCCCCACCCAATCAGTGACCCTCTGAAAATCATCTCTGCTCACAATTTCGCGGACCACACAGCTGTGATGTCAGTGGTGTTACTATTTAGAAAGCGTGCATTGTGAATTAAATTTTCTTCGTGTTCCTTACATATCATTTTGAAGGACTTCCGCTGGAAGTTCAATGTGGGGCGTAGAAGAAATAGGGGCTTATTTACAAGCCTCTTGCATCGCCGGTGCGCCACTTTTTTTGATGCACCGGCGGCACAGTGTGCTGCCCCATATTTAAAAGGCCACGCAAAGCCACCCTGCATGGATTTTCTGCAGCCCCATATTTACAAGGCCACGCAAAGCCACTCTGCATGGATTTCATGGCCTTGTAAATATGCCCCCTTTTCATGCATCACTTTGCATGAAAGGGGAGTGCCATGGGTGTTGCTGTGGGTGTTACCACACAACACCCATGGAGTCTGCCGCATTCCCAGATTTGCAACATTTCGTAAACCTGGGAGATGCTGATCTCTTGGATAGTTGGATTACTGACACCGTCCAGGAACTGACACCTGAAATCCCACGGATTTCGTGCAGAGCAAAGCCAGCTTGCCCCTGGTATACAGACGCTCTCAAAGAGAGCAAGAAACAGTGTAGGCTGCTTGAAAGACAGTGGAGGAAATCTTACAATCCTAATTCTAAGGATCAATATAGGTTAGCCCTAAAAGAAGATTATAAAGAGGTTAAAAAGCAAAAGAAAGCCTACCTGGAGAATAGAATTGAAAAGGCTGGGAATAAATCGAAAGAGATTTTCAAGATTGTGAAACATTTTATGTCCCCTGAGGCTATCTCCAGATGCCAAGCACCCTCGGCTGAGTGGTGTGAGCAGCTGGCATCCTATTTTCATGATAAGACCCTGAATAGTCTGGCCATGTTTGCTTCCTGCACTCAGACTGAGGACGCTGTGTTGGACAACACATGTCTTGGCCTTGAGAAGAATTCTGCAGGGATCCTCTTCAGATTTGACTCCATCTCCCTGGATGACTCCCTCACTGCTATTTGGGGTCTTAAGTCCGGCTCGCCAGCAGACCCCTGTCCCACTAACGTGTCATCAATCCCCTAGTCAACAAACTCTTGAATGAGTCTTTGACTTTAGCAATTGTGCTGCGGGCCTGGAAGCAAGCCAAAATCTAACCTTTACTGAAAAAGCCCCAGGCCGACCCCACAGAGCATTCTAACTACAGACCCATTTCTTTGCTTCCAGCCTTTTCTAAGGTATTGGAGAAACATGTCAACTTACAACTCTCTCAGTATCTGGAAAACATTAACCTTTTACATTCTAGTCAGTCAGGCTTCCGTCCCTGTTTCGGCATGGAGACGGCACTAGTGGAAGTGGCTGATTACATCAGGAGAACATTAGATGCTGGTGAGAAGGCATTGCTGCTAATGTTAGATCTTTCAGCTGCCTTCGAGAGGGTACCCCACTCCAACCTCCTAGCCCATCTCCAATCTATTGGTAAGGGTAATAGGTAAGGCTGGCTTACCTCATTTCTTGAAAATCGAGGTGAAGAGATCTGGATCCCTCCTTTCGCGTCTTGGTCTTACGAACTGCGTGTGGGAGTACCTCAGGGCTCCGCCTTAAGCCCAACTTTCTTTAATATATACCTTACCCCTCTTGCCTTAATTGCTGAGACCCTGGGAGATAAAAGAATTTCTTATGCTGACGACACCCAGCTTCTGCTTTCCTGGGAGTAGGATGCAGATTTTCCTGGTGAAAAAATGTAAACCTGTCTTTCAGCTGTCTTCCTGTGGCTATCCTACCATCAGCTTAAATGCAATGAAGAGAAAATGGAGATTCTGTTTTTTTGGAGTAAAGGCTCCAGAAACTTGGCAGTCTTTCTGGCCTGCAGACGCCCCTCCCCTGAGCACCATGTAAATTATGTGAAGAATTTAGGCATCAAGTCTGATGACCGTCTCTCTTTTGTACCTCAGGTAAACGCTGTAGTAGGGACCTGCTTTGGACTCCTGCGCGCTCTAAGAACGTTTTTGCACTTTCTATCTTTCACTGCCAGGAAGCAGGTGATACTGGTGCTTATAACTTCAAGGCTAGATTAATGTAATGCCTTGTATCTGAGCCTACTGTATTATCTCTTTAACAAACTACAGGTGGTACAGAATGCAGCTGCTTGCACTTTCTTAGGAATGCCTTTGAGATCTTTGGTATCTGCTCATTTGCGGGCTTTGGTGTGGCTTCCTGTAAAAAGAGATTCTATTTAAGACCCTTGTTCTGGCCGATAGGGCCCTTAATCAGGCTGGCACCGGATATTTTAGGGCAAAGATTAGGTTCTATGATCCTTCAAGATGTCTTCGCTCCGCCAATGCTTTTCTGGCAAGAATCCTTAGAATCTGAAGATCTAGGACTGGAGGTAGATCTTTTTCTTTTTTAGGACCCTCCGCCTGGAACAAACTGCCTCCTGAACTTTAGGCCATCTCAGCTACCTCCGCGTTCAGAAAGAAATTAAAGGCATGGCTTTTTAACTTAGTTTAAATTTGCTTTCTCCAGAGTAGCATTTACAGAAGCGCATAGCACCAGGACACTCTCCGGCATGGCAGCCAATTGTGCGCCAGCGCAGGCGAAAGCACAGGGATGCATCATATTGTTGTAAATATGACGCATCCCAGTGCTTTTAAAATGATGCAGCTCTGCGCAGTAAAATGGATTGCGGTGCCGCGCTGTATTATTTTGCTGTAAATAGGGCCCATTGTTTGTAAAGGCATTTGTCTATAAAATTTTTCACATTGCATTCATTACCACATCTCTTTTGAGGGAGCTATGGGAAGATTTACCTTACCTTAACAAATGAGTTTAAAAATATATATATTGTGTTATGCTGTATCTTCTGATGTGCTCAAAGTGAGCTAACAATGATCATGCTATGCTGAAGTTTCAGTGTTGCTAATTGTTTATGCATAAAATGTGTATAAACATCCCTGGTTTTGAAGGATCGGAGATGACTTCTCATTTTTCTCCAGAGACTCTGTTTGATTTGCTGACAGTAATCTTTATGAGTTTGACATATTTACTAATAATATTCTGATTTCTGATTTTTGTACTCTGTTTCTGTGCCTTTGTGACATCCTACAACATTTTCTGAAATGCCTATAAGACTTTCCTGTAATAAATCTTTAAATTTACTTCTTGAGCTGGAACTCAATTATTGAGTGGTCCCAGTCATCAGAATTATTATGTCGTTTTTGTACTCTGCTACTTTGATGAATTTGAGGAGAGAGGGTGGTGTCTCAAGCTACTAGATCAACTGGAAACGTGGCACCGAATCTCTAAGGTAAAATCTGGGGTGTCTGAAACTTTTGGGTTTCAGTTAATTATTGGGGTTCGGCACCCACACCTTTATGAAAAAGATTCATTGATATTCGAGCATCATGTGGTATGGTGAAGCTCTTTTCAGTATCTCTGGGTTTTTCAGAGTCAATTCCTCTGTGACATCATAGCCACCTTTACTGTGAATTAAAGAATAGCTGTTCCCACTCTGTAGGGAAAACAGAACAGGTGTCAGAAGAGACAGGAAAGTATGGCACTGGGGAGAGACTCTGAGACTGTCGCCTTGTAAGAGGAAATGAAGAGCCAGTGGACTGCCTTGATATTTAAGGTGCATGAAAGATCACAGCCCCTGAAGTGGCTGAAGCTACTGCAAAGGAATCGCTGGCCTGGTGTTCCAGAGTCCATGCACAAAGCAGGCGTGTCAACTTAGCTTACTCAGAGTGGGAAATAGTATTTCTTTCAGGTTACTTCCAGTACTGGTGATATGAAAGGCTGTGCACTGTTAACTTACAGTGTAAAATATTCTTTGCTTGGCATTTGTTGACAATCTGCAGGGCTTTTCACAATTCCTCTTTGATTAATCCTGTGATGTGTATTTGGTTGAGCAACAATTGCATGCAATTGTCCTCAGGTAAATGAATAACTAGAGACAGAAGTTAAGCCATTATGAAACTGTTAGTTGTTTTTGTTTTGTCTGTGAACTTGTACATTGTTTTAAAATACATTTAAGACATGGCAGTTCCTGGGTTTTTATCAGTCTCTTAGGTAAGGTCTAACCCATATTGAAGAAGATCTTACACTTAGTGGCGGTTTTCCTAGTTTGACGCTTGCATCTGGTTCATCCGGCTTCATTCAGTTTGTGTATGTTTAATACCAGGTAGTTTGTAAGGCATAAAATGTTTGTTTAAACACAGTGTGTAACTTAAGCCTTAAGTGGGAGCAAGGCCGCCTGACACTCCTCTCACCAAGTCATCAAGTTAGATGCTGAAGCCTAATTATTGCCTTCAGTACACTTTATAAACAAAGAAGTTAGCCTGCCACTTAAAAGTCCTCAGCCAAAACCACACTGAGTGAAGCCAACTCACCTTCCCCAGGAGCACAACATATGAGAGCATATAGTCAGTTTTTCTCATACAAAGTAGGCTTTTTTTTGTACCAAAAATTGACAAAGCCAATAGGTCGGCCATGCTAAGCTGGTGCAATGGTTACATTTTTATTTTTATTGCAATCATATGGCACAACCATAAAAAGAAAAATAGAAAAGATGTCACTCTCTAACCATTTTGGTGATATGCATGCATTTAAACGTTTGTATCAAAATTATCTTTTTTACGAGAATAGTACACATGCTTTTAGCAGGCAGGTGTACACTAAATGGGTATAACCGAAAAGTATGATCGCTAATGGCACAAAGAAAATTTATTATTTTGCTTTGAATTGATGAAACCTGAAGACAGAGTTTAAACACACAAGACAAAAAAAAGAAAAAAGAAAACAAAAGGAATCAAAAGAAACATTTGCAAGTCAAGTATTAGCACACTAGCCCTGCCACTGAAGAGTACTTCTTTTTAGGCAAATGTGTCACAGTGAGCAAGAAATGTGCTGTCTCTCACTGTCAAAGACGTGGGCTGACTCATTACCTCATCCTATATGATTTGGTTAAAGGAAGGGAAATATGAATGACAATTAAATGATGAGGGTTGACCCAAAGCCTCTCAATGTATGTTCAAACATATGTCAAAATATATATAAACGACAGATTCCAGGCTCCAGGAGAAAAAGCACATGCACTTCCAGCAGCTAACTGCTGTTAAGGTTTATTTGAGCAGCACACTCAACGTGTTGCAACACCAAAGTGTTTTGATCACAAGTGAAAAGCAGAAACTGACAAAAGACATATACAGAATCATTGGCACATGGATACAAACAAAGGACAATACAGTGCTTGTGACTGCGGGGCCATCTTAGCATGTCAGATAACTCTCAAACGAGGCAGTATTTAAACAGTTGTAGTGATATAATCGTATGGATCAGGGCAATTGGTGGTTGGAAAATTGAATCATGATATCACAGTTGCCCATATCTGACACAAAATAAGGGATCCCTGATAACATTGTATGCATAGCCAATTACAGGGATGCACACACTGAATGTATATTGCACATAACAGATGTCTGGCCCCAGTGGGCATACGATTATATCACTATAGCTGTTTAAATACTGCCTCCTTTGAGAGAAAAAAAGGGTGCGTTTGTAATGTTAATTCCCATAGGAACACGTTGTCGAACCTACAGTCCGAACCGCTGGACGGGATTACACGCAATTTGTGAGAAAGGTAGATGTTGTTACGCAGATTGTGCTTTTTGTTATTTGGTGCAAATCCGTGCAGAAGTTTTTGAGAAATTTAAGCTGAAAATTATAGATATATCTCTGGTCGCGGATATTTTGGGGACAATTTTAAGATGAATCGCTAATGCGTGCGCCAACCGGAATGCGCTGACTAGCTGGATGCCACCTGAACAGAAAGTTGTGGCCACCATTTTATCATCCGGGAACGGTTACCGGGCTGAAAATTTGTGTTTAAGCTAACATAAGGGGTCAGGGTGGAGATACTCTGACCCCATGTTTGAGAAATGGGTGTGCTAATGACACAAGTTATGTGTCCAAAACTGATTTTTTTTTTAATCGTGCGCGGCCCCTGTGAACAATCGAGGGGACATCGCAAACATTGTGACGTCATTGCGAATACTGATGGAAATATTAAAAAATATATATATATGTACACACTCGCTGGTCACTGTCACACACTCATGTTTGCACTCACAAACTCACTCAGACACTTATACACCTACTCACGTAGTCACATATCCACTCATACACTTATACATCCAGTCACATACCCACACAGATACTGATGCACTCATTCACATACCCATTCATATCTATGCACCCACTTACATACTCACTTGGAGAGTCAAGCACCCATGTACAGACCCACTCAGAGACTCATGCATTTACTTAGAGACTCAGTCATAGACTCATGCGTACAGTCTCATACCTACTTAGAGACTCTTTCGCCCACTCGCAGACCCACAGACCCTCTCAGAGACTTATGGACTCAGTCACTCACTTATGGACATATATACTCAGAAACTCAGACACCCACTCACAAACTCACTCAGATATACACGTACCCACTCACTTACCCAGTCAAGGCTTATGCATTCACTCACAGACCCATCCAGACACACGCCCTCCCAGTCACAGACCTACTCAGACACTCATACATTCACCCATTCACTCACCTACTCAGAGACTTATGTTCTCACTCACAGACCCCTTGAGACACTAATACACCCACTCACAGATCCACTCAGACACTCATACATCCATTCACGGACCCACTCAGACACTCACACACCCATACAGTCACTCACACAGCCAATCATAGACCCACTCAGAGACATATGTACCCAGTTAGTTATACACTCAGAGACTCATGTACCCACGCACAGTCACACTCACAGACCCACTGAAAGATTTATGCACTCACTCACAGAACCACTCAGACACTCATGCACCCACTCATTCACCCATTCAGACACCCCCTTAAACACTCATGTATCTACTCACAGATCCAGTCAGGCAGTCATATACTTACTTACAAATTCACAAAGGCACTCATGCACCTATTCACAGATTGAGTGAGAGACTTACACAACCAATCACAGACCCATTGTGAAACTGATAAATGCACTGAGGCAGTCATGCAGTTAGTTACAGAAGCATTGATAGACTGATGCATCGTCCTTCAGATTCACTCAAATACTTATACTGTGAATGAGAGACTTACTAATACAGTGATGCATGCAGTTATAGATTACACTGAAAAAGTTATGCACTGTGTTATAGAGATATTAAGGGAGTTGTACATTTATATAGTAGTGTGTTTAGTCTGTTGGTTATAATTCATTTTGCAGTTCTAAGTTTTGAATGTGGTGGTGGATATTGATTGTCTGCATTTGTTTTGTCATTTCGCGACGTAGTCACGACGTATTCGCGGTGATCACAGCTACCAATATCATTGTGACACCCGGCGTCACCGCAAAAAACGGATAATCGGTTTAAATGATTGTTTTTATAAAAACTACCTACAAAAATATGACTTTAAACAGTGCAATAATAGAACCTTAGTGTCTAAAATACTGTAAAATGTGTGCTTATATGTGTTTTACAAAACCAAAGGGGATGATGGACGGAGTGTTGAACATTGCAAGAACTCACCCCCAGTCAACTGATCTGGGTTTAATCCAGCATCATTCTTTAGCTCACTCCGCCACCCCAGTTCAGACATGGCCATATGCAAATCAGTCTGACCCTGTGCCTCATGGGAACAGTCCAGCCCGAACTGCCAAGCCATGTCTTCCCTGGACCGGAAACAAGCATCCTGGAACCGGTTTCAGGTTCATAACCCTCATCAGCCAGGCTATCTTGAATCCAGTGGCAAAGTGAGCAAGGGACCCACGTCTGGGCATACCCTGACAACTTAGGGCGAATTTAGCAAAACCAAAGGGGATGATGGACGGAGTGTTGAACATTGCAAGCACTCACCCCCAGTCACCTCTTAAAAAAGGCGTGAGTGTCGAAGTTGCCAAAAGCATTGCGACTCTCTGCGTCATCGTGAAAACAGGAAGTAGGGTTCAAACACAGTTTTTTTTTAAAGTTACTACAAATATATGTGTACAAACATGTTCTTTAAGTTAGTAATACATGTATTTAAATTATGATGGTGGTTGTTGAATGTTTGCATTTGTTTTGCGATTTCGCCACGTGGTCGCGACCGTCGCGATGTCACCGTGAATATCAAAAATTCCCCAAAAAATCAGTTAACAAGAAAATGAACAACATTTTGGGCTCTTTGGTGGCTCTGACAAGAGTCTTTGTGTTGAGAGTGTGTATAAGACAGCTACATATAAGACTGTATGCAAAGTTTTAGTTTGCCTAGAAACACCCTGTTCCCTTCGTCTGTAAAGTGAACACCATCACCTCTATATATTCAATATGTGGATCATACAATGTAATATGTATAAATATATGTTATCACTGTACCAAAAACTCGTGGTTACCGACATCATCAAGACATCCGGCATTGCCGCGATCATGCAAAACACCAAGTAAAATTTTAATTGAAAAAAATCTTCCAAAAGTTAGGTTTAAAGACTATATTAGTAAACAACTTGTGCCAAATATTAATTAAAATATGTCTAAGTATGTGTCCCCGAATTTTAAAAAAACACACGCACTTCACCACTACCAACGACGTCACGGTCTACAGAGTCACCACGAATATATAAAACACCACACTGAAGAGGTTTTTTTCACAAAACCATCACACAAACTCAAATATAAGCTCTACATTACTAAGCAACTAGTGTCTGCTATTAAGTAAAATCTGTCTATATATATGTTTAAGACTTCCTCAAAACATGTGCCTTTCGCAACATCGCTGCGGGTATCGCAACATCGCCGCAAATATAAAAAATGTAAAGAAAAAAATACACTTATTAATCCACTGAAGAAAATACAAGCATTAAAAATACGTCTTATAGAACCATTTTAGATAAAAAATACAATTTAAAAACATTAAAAATGTAATTAAAGAATCAAAGGTTACATTAACGTTATAGTTGGGAAATAGAATTTGAAACACCTTAGAAAATCAGTGGCGGCATAAAGCGTTAGCGGTCGGACTACGAACACCACGGTCGGCGTCCTTTTGAAAGATGTGAGCTTACGTTTGGAATACACGGCCACAGTTTCACCTATCAAAGTGAAAGGTTACGTGTTTGCGTACGGTTATTTCTATTCGTAAAACATCATCTCATGGATAGGCTATATGCCTACCATTGGAGCTAGTTTTAATGTTGCTTAGAACCTGTTGCGTTTTTTACTTGATATATGCAAAAACTGCCCTGATGAAGCCCTATTTAGGGTGAAACGCGTTGGTTGCACGAGTTGGTGCTTTACCTCAGTAATTTGAAAATAAAAAGAAGCAACAGAGATACTGAAGACCCCTGATCTTATTTTGTGGAATCGCAATTGTTGTTTACTTACCTTTTCTTTTGGTTTGCCTCTCCGTACTTTCTTTATCTGTGCTATTAAAAAACCAAAGGTTACAGGGACGTTATAGTTAGGAAATGGAATTTAAAAAGACATAGAAATTCACTGAAAAAACCAAAGGTTACAGAGACATTATAGGTAGGCTCAATTTTCACTCGTATAAAACCAGAGAAATTCAGCAGTTATAGTTAGCTGAGCTAACTATAACTCGCACCCCCTCAATGCACTGCTTATGACCTCACATATTGCATCAATCATGACATGGTCAGTGACATCACTGATGACATCTCAAATTACATCACTCATGACATCACTGATAACATCATCCACAGAATTTCTGACACATCCACTCATACCCCAATATAACCTTTCATACACCAACTCCAACTTTCACACTACCATTCTCAAAACCATTGACACACCCATATCAGTACTTACACACCCACTCACTAATTTATTGGTCTACACCCACATCCATGTATACACGCATGCAGCTACTCATACACCAACTCACTCACTAATTTAGCCACTGAAATATCCACTCATACACCCATACAGCCACTCACACACTGTCAGTCACCCATAGAGCTACTCACACACCTACTCACTCACCCATAAAGTCAATCACACAGTCACTTACTCATCTATACAGTTATACACATACCCACTCACTTATTCATACAGATACTAACACATACTTACTCACCAATACTGTCAGCGATACAAGCACACACTCATCCATACCGCCACTCTCACAATCACTCACTCACACATACAGCCACTCATATACTCCAACACTCACCTATACTGCCTTTCATATATGCAGTTACTTACCCATATACCAGTGACACATCCATTCACTCACCAACACAGCCATACACAGACTCAATCACCCATGCAGTTCCTCACAGATGCACTCACTAACCTATACAGCCACTGACTCACCCACTCACTCATCCATGAAGGCAATCACACACCCCCTCACCCACCCACACAGACATTCATACACTCATACATGCACTCAGACAACCAAAGAATCACCACCAAGTCACTTATAGAGTCAGTCACGCACCCACTGAATCAACCATACATGCACTCATACACCCACTGGTTCATCTATACACCTAGCTATATATATTTAACACTCATAAATGTTTGAAAAACAGTCACAGTCACTAGATGATGTCATCAGTGATGTCATCAATGATGTCATCAGTGATGTCACTGACCATGTCATGAGTGATGTAATATGTGAGGTCATAAGCAGTGCATTGTGAAGGCGCGAGTTATAGTTAGCTCAGCTAACTATAACTGCTGAATTTTTCTGGTTGTGTACGAGTGAAACTTGTGCCTAACTATAACGTCTCTGTAACCTTTGTTTTTTTCTGTGAATTTCTAAGTTTTTTTAAATTCCATTTCCTAATGAAGATATATTAATATATTGATATTACCAGGGCGTACACCCTGGCTAGTGCTGCTCCTGGGTGCTGAGAGTTGACGTGGAACTCTTTTTGCATGTATATGTATATATATCTATGTGAGGGTGAATAAAGGGGGGAGACCTTTGCCAAAGCTTTGCATTTGGAGGAGAGCCTAGCAAGTTGGCCATCATACTCGAGATCGATAGTAGCGGGCGATTTTAACACCTCCTTTGAGCCTCTCGATAAGGAGGATCTATCGGGTATGCAAGAAGACGACCTCAAATGGGCTGTCCCCCCTAGAACTTATTCCAGTTAAACAATGGTCACACCTGGCGCTCCAAGTGAATGCCCTAAATGTAGAATACAGGTTGAGGGCATTAAATGGTAGATCTCCATCAGATAGACAGGGCGCAAATACGTTTAATAGAATCAGTGGCCCTTCCCGTATCGATTATATCTATCTTGATGTGAGACTTTGGAGAGATCTGGTCGATATGAAAGTGGGTGTTACAACTGACAGTGATCACAACCCCCTTTGCCTCAGTATGAAGCCCCTGTGGGATGTCCCCTCCAACCTCACGGGCCACCTACCCCCGAGTATCACCAAGGAGATTTATCCATCCAATGATAGGCGTACATTAAAATGGCGGAAGATAGTTCTGCATGGAAACAAGATCAGGGGCATGCAGCATGATCTGACAGCGGGTACCCTTGAGCTTCAGTCCCTGGCTGCAAGTACTGGTGGAGCGGTTGAAGTAGTCACCGCCCACTCACGCATTTTTGATTGACTCAGTTCTAACTTCAGTCCCGAGGTCAGATCGAAGTCTCAGCGCCCCATCAGGGGGAACCTCGTGGTACACAAGGGAGTGTAGACGGGAGCGTTTAAATCTAGCCTCTGCAATCAAAGCCCAAGATAGTGCCCTAATCAAAGTCACCAGGAACCACTACAAGGCTACTCTGCACCAGGCGAGAAGGGCGTGGGATGAATCCCGGTGGCAGCAACTAAAGGAAACGTGCTGAGAAAGATTCCAAATCATTCTGGTCCCTGGTCACTTGGGGCAATAAATTAGGGGCTCAATCACCCACCAATCACATCACAGGTCACGCTTGGTTGGTGCACTTTTGGAAGCTGTATACAGACCCTGGGGACACGCCTCTAATAGAATTGGCTGTCACCTCTAGCCTATCCGCGACTGACAAATGTTTTACATTGGGAGAGATCGAGGCTTCCATTGGCCGAATAATGCAATCCAAGGCAGCAGGTCCCGACGGCATCCCGGGGGGCCTTTTTTTATCAGATATCAAAAGCTGGGCCTGTTATATTTTACTCTTGTCAAACGCTGTAGCCAGCGGAGGCCCAGTTCCAGAGTCATGGAAGGGGGCAGAGGTGGTTCCAATACATAAAAAAGGTGACAGAGAGGAGCCCTCCAACCACAGGCCCATTAGCCTGATCGATGCCCTCCAAAAGGTTGTTTGTAGAGCCCTCCTGCATAAGATCCAGTCATGGGCAGATGACAATGCAAACTTATCCCAATACCAAGCTGGCTTCAGGGAAAAGACGGGGACAATCGATCAGGCATTTCGCCTCCTGCTCCTTTATTGGAAAATTGTAGTGATCGGCAAGGGTATCCTTTACTTGGCCTTTACTGATTTGAAGACAGGCTTCGATTTAGTCCCTAGGTTCAAACTTTGGCAAGTACTCGAAGGCATGGGCATCTCGTCGCCTATACTCAGCTTGGTAGTACGATTGCACGAAGGTAACTATGCTCAGATCAGATGGGGCATGCAGGGGCAACTCACCGAGCATATTCCAGTCAGCCGGGGCGTCCGCCAAGGCTGTGTTCTGGCTCCCACCCTGTTCTCTTTGTACATGAACAGAGTGGTAAGCTTCTTCCAACAAGAACCTGCCGACGCACCTACCCTGGGAGGGACAAGGTGCCAACCCTTCTGTTCGCAGATGATACCCTGCTGGTGTCTAAGACACCGGCATGGTTACAGCTTTTTCTCAATAGATTCCATCTCTTCTGTGACACTAGGGGTCTGGTTATTAACACCACAAAAAACAAATTTATGGCCTTTAACCCCTTTAACCCTCATAAGTCCTATAAAGGCAATCCAACGCTAGGTGGGACACCCCTGGATAGAGTCAGTACCTTCGACTATCTAGGTGTTCGACTCTCGGATAAAATGACTTGAAATGAAATGAAATGAAATTTGTACTTGTAAAGCGCACCCATACCCCCAAAGGGGTGTCCAGGCGCTGTACGCATACCGCTGTGGCACCCTTCCTGGCTTTTCCCTGTGAAATGTCCACTCCTGGGCACCCCCAGGGTGAAGCCAGGCATCCCAGCGCTGTTGGGGCCGTTGTGGAGATTAAGCAAGCTATTGCCCAGAGTTGCAGAGTGGGACCCATGATTAGAATAGGCACCGAGGCGAGAATTATCAGGTCCGAGGAAATTGAGCCCAAGACCCGCCGAGGCGGGAATTGAACCCTGGTCCCGGGCCAGATCTCTGCATCAGGGTCTGCCGCTCTAACCATTGAGCCACACTTCTCCACTTGGAAGCTCCACTTGACCAAGCTGTTGCTGGGCCATAAGCGAGTCACGGGGGCCTTGGGAAAGGAACACCGCTCCTCACGCAGCAGACCCATAGCTGCTGCTCTGCAGGTCTATAACTCAAAGGCAGTCAGCACAGCTCTGTACGGTGCAGAGCTGTGGGGATTTGATAAGATACCCGAGCTCAGCAGATCTGAGCATAAATTCTGCAGGAACCTAGTGATGCTGCCCCAAAGCACCCCACTCACTCTTTAATGCTCGATATGGGCAGGCGCTCTATCGGAGATATAGCGAGGCTTCGCCCGCTGCTCTTTTGGGCATGCATAGGAGGACCCCGGAGCTTCTGCCCTACGCAGAAGCCCTATCAGAGTTCATCCGTCTAGACACATGCAATAAGGTAGGGTGGATCAGAAATGTCAAGAAACTGGTGTCAAATGTAGGGCTCCAGGCCCTATGGGAAAACTAAGATCCTCACCTGTATCAAAAAGAGGTAGTTAAGCAACACTATTGGGAATGGGTTGAGCACAAAGAACTCTCTAAGCCCAACCAGGGGAAACGGACCACAGAATTTCATTTCCACAAACAGGTCCGGCTACTGGAACCTTACTTAGATCTAATTCAGGTTCCCCAGGACAGAATGCTATATACCCAATTCAGGATTGGTACCCTTCCTCTGGGCGAGGTAACAGCTAAGTGGCACCCAAATGCTCCAAGCCCGAGCACCTGTCCAGGATGCAAGGCACCAGTGGAGTCCATTGCCCCACGCACTGTTTGCATGTCTGGCATATGCGCAACTCAGGTCTAAATGGTTAAAACCGATTTGCCGGCAATTGGGCACACATAACCATCGGGAAGCCTTGCGTATTTTAAAATCAGATTCTAGACCATTTTTTGCCTATGGAGTGGCTAAGTTCTTAAGCCATATGTGAGGCATCAGGAGGAAGGCACTTATGAGAGAATACCATGGGTAAATATCAGGTCAACCTCCAGACTAAGATGTCCTACGGCTTATTAGTCTCCCCACCCACGTAATCTGGGATCTTATCAGACGCACAAGCACTTTATTGTAAATAACTACCTTGCAGTTTTCCCATGAGAGGGCCCAATAGGGAAACAACATGACAGCAGGTTATGAAAAGCAAACTACCATATTGTCATTGTTGCAACATCTTGCTGGATCCTCTTTTCCACTGAGATTGTTTTAAGTATATCTTACCTTTTTAATCAACTTGTTTGCCCTTTTTAAAATCTCGTTCTTATCTCTTTTTTTATCGTTCTTAAAGTTGTATTTTTAAATCTAATTAATTTTATCATTGCTTGTAAAAATGAGTCTGGATGTTGAACTGTTTCCCAATCGGCTCTTGTTGAAACGATATGGTACTTCTTCCCTGGCCTATACTAGTCTAGATTGTCCTCCAATTGACATGTTGTATGTAGTTGTAGTGCACGTCTTAAATTACTGTACACCTTCTTACTTTGATGTCTTTTTATAGGAAGAACGACGCAGAAATAATACTGTTGTGGAAGAAAGACCCTACATGTCTATTGCAACATGTGTTTTATGTATCGCTTACTTTTACTTTTTTATTTGTATTCAATTGTTCTCCAGCTTTTATGACATGTGTGTTGAAAAAAGCTTATATATTGATATATTGATATATAATATATTATCTACTGGCGGTCGCCAGTAGATAGTTATAGTTAGGACCTATTTTCCATAGGAAATCCGCAACAGTCTATTTGAAATAACGTTGGCGCCGGTTGACGAATCTTCGCGAAAGTTTCCAACTTGTTGGGGCGCTCCGTTCCGCTCCTATCCTGAAAGTCTCGGGGTGATTCGTCAAGCGGGGCCGAGAAAAAGGGGGTCCCAAAACGTGTTTTCCCCATTCATTTTTCCATAGGAACCTTTAGTCGCAGCTACAGCCCGAACTGCTGAACGGAATTACACCAAATTTGGCAAAGAGGTAGCCCTTGGTTCAGTGTCGTGCCTTTTGCTTAAATGGTGTAAATCTGTTCAGTAGTTCCTGAGAAAATCAAAAGTAAAATCACATATATATCTGGGCGGAGCCTAACCACACATGTCATTGTGAGATCTGATTGGCTGTCAGCACTTCATCCTGGAATTGCTGGCAGCCATCTTGAGACCAATATACATGATAGTACCCCATTGAAATGCATTGTAGTGAATCAAAGATTTTGAGGGTTACCAAAAGGAGAACTATAAAGGGTGATAACAGACTTTAGTTACATTAGAATTCATTTGTTGATGGTACCATACTAATTTCAGGAATTGTGGTGTGTTCTAAGGTGATTTTACCCTGTGAAAAACCTTCTGCTGGGATATCATGAATCATGTTTGAGAGAAAACTATTTTCACATGCTTGTCCCATACAGTTTTGGAAGGTGATCCAGAAGCTAAAATGAGAGTATATTTTCTGTAAATTCACATTATCTTTCTCAGTCATGTGAGAATGAAGTCTGACATTCTCAGTAAAACATGTACATCCAACAAGGGCAGAGACTGTCAGTTGATTCCTTTGTGTTCTACTGCAGCTTCCCAGAGTGTTCTAAAGAACAACTAGAGCGCTAACAGCCTTACTTATGACAAAAGTATGGCACACCTGAAGCCATCTTAATTGGAATAAACCGGTATCACTTAAAACATTTAATTTAAAAAGGAACAAAATGAGGGGGTTCTTTTTGAAATAGAAATTATGGTTAGTGCTGCAGAAAGAAAAATTAGGGCATGTTTTAAGTGAGATCTCAAATCCTCTTCTATTTCATTAGAAAATTCTGACATGCAGACTGAAACAATCACTTTCAATACCAGCAGCAGACTTCCAGTTAACTCCCTGGTGAGCAGTAGCTTTACTACAGTGATCTAATGAGCAACTAGAGTGCTAACATTCTGAATTTATGGCAAATGTGAGACACATCTGAATGCCTTCTTGATGGAATCAAAGTAAAAACTGAAAGCATTTGCTACTGAGGAGACTGCAGTAAATGAGGAAATTAGGAAACTTCATAACAAAGAAGTCTTCCAAGATGGCCACCAGTGAAAAAAGAGCCCAAATGTAGCACAAATATTACCCAGATGTAGCCCACATATAGCCCAATGACAAAAGTGTGCAAAACACTTTTTATTTTTAGTTTTTGCAGTTTTATGTAGTGCAGACTGGTCAGGTATTGGAGCGTTGCATCTTAAAACATGAACCCCTACACTACAAAAACACCACTGCACTACCCTAAACCCTAAAACACTACCCCCAGCACGACCCCTACACTACACAAGCACCACTGCACTATCCTAAACCCTAAAACACTACCCCCAGCATGACCCCCTACACTACACAAACACCACTGCACTACCCTAAACCCTAAAATACTACCCCCAGCACGACCCCTACACTACCCAAACACCACTGCACTACCCTAAAACATGACCCCCTATACTACACAAACACCACTGCACTACCCTAAACCCTAAAACACTACCCCCAGCTCGACTCCCTACACTACACAAGCACCACTGCACTACCCTAAACCCTAAAACACTACCCCCAGCACGACCCCCTACACTACACAAACACCACTGCACTACCCTAAACCCTAAAACACTACCCCCAGCACGACCCCCTACACTACCCAAACACCACTGCACTAACCTAAATCCTAAAACACTACCCCCAGCACAACCCCTACACTACCCAAACACCACTGCACTACCCTAAAACATGACCCCCTACACTACACAAACACCACTGCACTACCCTAAACCCTAAAACACTACCCCCAGCTCGACTCCCTACACTACACAAGCACCACTGCACTACCCTAAACCCTAAAACACTACCCCCAGCACGACCCCCTACACTACACAAACACCACTGCACTACCCTAAACCCTAAAACACTACCCCCAGCACGACCCCTACACTACCCGAACACCACTGCACTAACCTAAATCCTAAAACACTACCCCCAGCACGACCCCTACACTACCCAAACACCACTGCACTACCCTAAAACATGACCCCCTACACTACACAAACACCACTGCACTACCCTAAACCCTAAAACACTACCCCCAGCACGATCCCCTACACTACACAAGCACCACTGCACTACCCTAAACCCTAAAACACTACAACCAGCACGACCCCCTACACTGCCCGAACACCACTGCACTGCCCTAAACCCTGAAACACCAGCCCCTGCACGACCCCCTACACTGCCCGAACACCACTGCACTGCCCTAAACCCTGAAACACCACCCCTAGCACGACCCCCTACACTGCCCGAACACCACTGCACTGCCCTAAACCCTGAAACACCACCCCCTTCACGACACCTACACTCCCCGAACACCACTGCACTGCCCTAAACCCTAAAACACTCCCCCCAGCACGACCCCCTACACTACCCGAACACCACTGTACTGCCCTAAACCCTAAAACACTCCCCCAGCACGACCCCCTACACTACCCAAACACCACTGCACTGCCCTAAACCCTAAAACACTACCCCCCGCATGACCCCCGACACTACCCAAACACCAATGCACTACCCTAATCCCTAAAACACTACCCCCGCACGACCCCCTGGAGGGGAAACAACCTTTAGAACGCATGCATTACATCGCATGCCATTAGATCGAGGTTTTTACAACGCAAGTCGTTACAACGACTTGCACTGGAGGGCGCTATAGGACAAGGAGTAGTTTAATTTACTATCCAACACCTTCCCTACTGTACGTAGGCTAGAGTTGGAATAGTAAATTAAACTACTCCTAAGTCCAGCGCCCTCCGAAGCAAGTCGTTGTAACGACTTGCGTTGTTAAAACCGCGATCTAATGGCATGCGATGTAATGCATACGTGATATCGTCATACATCCCCCTATACTACCCAAAGACCACTGCACTACCCTAAACCCTAAAACACTACCCCCGCACGACTCCCTACACTACCCAAAGACCACTGCACTACCCTAAACCCTAAAACACGACCTCCTACACTACACAAACACCACTGCACTACCCTAAACCCTAAAACACTACCCCCTACACTACACAAACACCACTGCACTACCCTAAACCCTAAAAAACTACCCCAGCACGAACCCCTACACTACCCAAACACCACTGCACTGCCCTAAACCCTAAAACACTACCCCAGCAGTACCCCCTACACTACCCAAACACCACTGCACTACCTTAAACCCTAAAACACTACCCCCAGCAGTACCCCCTACACTACCCAAACACCACTGCACTACCCTAAATCACTAACCCCAGCACGACCCCTACACTACCCAAACACCACTGCACTACCCTAAACCCTAAAACACTACCCCCAGCACGACCCCCTACACTACCCAAACACCACTGCACTACCCTAAACCTAAAACACTCCCCCAGCACGACTCCCTACACTACCCAAACACCACTGCACTACCCTAAACCCTAAATCTACCCCCAGCATGACCCCCTACACTACACAAACACCACTGCACTACCCTAAACCCTAAAACACTACCCCCAGCACGACCCTCTTCACTACCTAAACACAACTGCACAATTTGTTACAGGCGTTGCAACGCAGGCCTGTGGTGCTTACTGGAAGTACCTGGTGGGCTAGTTGAGCCCCAGGGACCCTCAGGATTCAAGGTGACCTAATCCCCCAACTTAAAACGCTCCACGGGGCGCGTTTGCACAGTGGTGAAGGGAGGGCGCGGGGCCTCAGGTGACATGTGCGCAAACACGCCCTGTGTTGCGTTTTAAGTTAGGGAATTAATTCCCTTTGAATCCTGAGGGACCCTGGGGGCCAACTAGCCCACCAGGTACCTTCAATAAGCACAACCGAGTTGCGTTGCAGAGAGGTGAAAAAAGGTGCGTGGCCTCAGAACGCCTCTCTGCAACTCAGCTCTGTGGTCCTAACTGTAGGTACCTGGGGGGCTAGTTGGGCCCCAGGGACCCTCAGGATTCAAGGGGACTTAATCCCGCAACTTAAAATGCACCACGGGGCGCGTTTGCACACATGTCACCTCAGGCTCCCCCTCCCTTCACCACTGTGCAAACGCGCCCTGTAGCGCGTTTTAAGAGTTAGTTTTAATCCCCCTGCCCTATTATGTACTAGGGACTTGCTGAGGAGGTCATGCTAATCGCAGGGGTACCCCAACGCATAGTGTTCCCTAGTGTATGTAGGTGTTTTCACTGTATTCTAAGTGTCTTTTAGCATAGCACTGGCTCTGGTTAGTCAGAGTCAGTTACCACCAGTACCCGTCTGAAAACGTGGTGTGCACAGGATGATTTTGCAACAAGGCCTCTTTCTGCTCCTCTGTTGGTTCTTTCTGCACATCCTTTGCTTCTTTCTGTGCGTTTTTCCTTCTTTCTTCACATGTCCTACCTCTGTAGGCATAGTTAGAAACTAGCATTTAAAAAACCTTTGAAATTCACTTAAAAAATCATAGGTTTCAGGCACGTTATAGTTAGAAATTAGCATTTAAAAAACCTTTGAAATTCACTGAAAAAACCATAGGTTTCAGACACGTTATAGTTAGAAATTAGCATTTAAAAAACCTTTGAAATTCACTGAAAAAACCATAGGTTTTAGTGACAGTTATAGTTAGTTGGACATTTCACTCGAACAAAACCATAGAAATTCCCCCGTTATAGTTAGTTCAGCTAACTATAACTCGCGCCCGCAATGCACTGCTGATGACGTCACATATTACATCACTCATGACATGGTCAGTGACATCACTGATGACATCACTGATGACATCTCAAATGACATCACTGATGACATCATCCATGTGATAATTTCATGCATCTTCTCACACCCTAATATAACTTTTGATACACCCACTCTAAATTACAGACTGCCATTCTCAAAACCATAGACACTCCAACACCAAAAACTACATACCCACTCACTGATTCTTAGGTCTACACACACATCCACTCACTCACCCGTACAGTCACTCATACTTACAGTCACTCAGTACAGGACTATCATATGCACTCATACACCTATATAAACACTCACACACCGCCACTCATCCATAGAGGTACTCACACACCTAGTCAGTCATGCAAAAAATTAATCACACACCCATTTACTCACCTATACAGTTATACACACACCAGCTCACTTACTCATACAAATACTAGCACATTCTTACGCTCTTATACAATAACTGATACAAGCACACACGCATCCATACAGCCACTCTCACTATCACACACTCTCACTTATAGCCATTTAAATACTCTAACACACATATATACTGCCTTTTACATATGTAGTTACTCGCACATGTACCACTGAGATATACATTCACTCACTAACACACCCATACACACACTCACCCACCCAAGCAGTCCATCACAGATGCACTCTTGAAATCATGCACCCAGTGAATCACCCACTCACACATCTATGTACAGAGTCACACACACCCCACCCACACAAACACTCAGGCAGCCATACAGATACTCAGAGAACCAATCAATAACCCATATAGACACTCATGTAGCTATTCGCAAATCCATGCATCCACTTACACACCAACAAACAGACGGATACAGACATTCACACAGTTTAGTCACTAACCCATGCATTCAGTAAGATATGTTTAATCACTCACTTGTAGAGTCAGTCACTCACGTACTAAATCATCCATTCAGACACTTATACACCCACTCATTCTTCAATATGCCTTTCCCTATATATATTAAACATATTTAAACTTTACAGAAACACACAGTCACTGGATGATGTCATCAGTGATGTCATTTGAGATGTCATCAGTGATGTCATCAGTGATGTCATCAGTGATGTCACTGACCATGTCATGAGTGATGTAATATGTGACGTCATCAGCAGTGCATTGCGGGGCGCGAGTTATAGTTAGCTGAACTAACTATAACAGGGGAATTTCTATGGTTTTGTTCGAGTGAAATGTCCAACTAACTATAACTGTCACTAAAACCTATGGTTTTTTCAGTGAATATATATATATATATATATTCAGCAATCCTTTGTCAAGTCTACAAAGACGACACCGAGCCCAAATCCTTATAACGTGTTGTTTAATAACACATGTGGCAAAACAATACCCGACGCGTTTCGGTGCAGCCGCACCTTGGTCACGGGTCACGGATAGTTTGTTTCAATCAATACATATAGTGCACATAGACATGAAAGTAGGACTACATATCACATTCAAAGCAAAGAAACAGTGGCAGCCATTTTAAAATGGTAAATTCTCATTCGTGCCAAATAGCAAACTGCAACATTATTTCAACTCATAATGTCACTGAGTACATTAATAAACTATGTATATATATATATACGAAATAGTAAAATAGCCAAAGCCATGTAGGAACCACCCGCCAGATCAGATTTTTTTCCTGCCTGGCGGGCTGTTCTTTGGCGTTCCCAGGGTGGTGCCTATGAAATAGACACCGCAATGGGAACCTCAAAGGCAGTACCCGCATGGCATGGACTGCTCTAGCCCATGTCGTGCAGGCACTGATGTGCATGCACACAGGGGGGCACATGTTGTGCCCCCATGTGTGCATCCACATGGCGTGAGGCACAAGGGGGTCCCCTTTGTTTCCTCACTGCCACACTATTCATGGCGGTCGCACTGCCATCAAAAGTGTGGCATGAGGAAACTCGTAATATGCTTGGCGGGGCCGCAGCAGCCCTGCCAAGCATATTGCAGCATCAGGACCACTGCGCAACCGACAGGGAACGGCGGTTCCCTGGTAGTTGAGTCAGATTCGTTGGTCCCAGGGCAGCCTGACCACTCTAATCTTAATAGGGCAGTCAGGAGACCGCCACCGTGAGTCTGGCGGTCTGTGGACTGCCAGACTCATAATAAGGCCCAAAGCCATCAACAGCAAGTAACGAAGCAAATAATGCAGGCAATGGGTTAGGAGGAAATGATAACACTTTCCAAAGTGCATGCAGTTCTAGCAGCAATAAGTGAATTCCAAGGTGCCCTTGAACTAAAAAATCAACACTGGAGCGAGCTGATCTGGAAAAACTGTTGGATAGGGTGGCAGAAACAGAATCTATGATGGGCACAGTGTACTCATCAGTGCAGAAGTTAGAGAAACAAGCTGGAGTGCTGAGAGAATGGGTGAGACATCTAGAGTACAGAGCCATAGACTGTGAGGAGAGATCGAGGAAAAGCAACTTGATGAAAGCGCGACTCCCTGAGAAAAATGACAGCTCACCGATGGAACTGTACTTGAGAGACTGAACAAGAACAGTATTGGCTCCAGGGGCCTTTACCAAGTTCTTTTTAGGTCTCGCTTAGGCAGCGCATGCGCTGTCTCTTCGAGACATGCAGTATATGCTTTAGTGAGGGAGGCTCCGCCTCCGTTTTCCGATTTGTTTTTGGAGTGTGTCTTTCAAAATCTTGTACTGCTATTGGGTAACCATGCTTTATGTCCCTCCTTTTTCCCAGTTGGGCACGCCTATGGCTATTGGCCCCTTTACTGGTATTAGTGCTTTTTACTTGGGTCTGTTGGTTAACGGGGATCTATTTTTTTAGATGTGCCTTGCTTTTTATTTTTTACTTTGAGGCAGGCGGTGACGAGTGGATGCGTGTGTGTGCGCGCGCGGCATACTAAAGCTGCAGAAGAAGACAGATGGCGGATTTCACGCTCGCCACCAGCAGCCCATCACTTGTTTATTTAAGCAGCAGACTGCTTGGGGGCTGGGGTCTAAGCTGCCTTACTTTAGCTTTCGCTAGCCGTGGGCTGCCTCCCGTGACGCGAGCGGGCAGCAGCTGAATTTTTTAACTTTGAAGAGACTATAATATTTTACGTCATGTTTATTGTATGGTTTACGTGGCAAATATTTTCAGGAATGAGCTCATAACCAGGCTAGAAGAGCAAAGCAAGACCCTTGGCTCGCCCTGTTAATTTATAGGCTCGCCCATCTGTATGTAAATGTCGGACATCGGCAATCTGAAACTTGACCTTGCCAATGCTTGTTATCTTCGCTCCGGAACCCCTGACGTATCCTTAGATGCCCCTCCTCGAGCTGTAAACCGCAAATGTTTCCTAGTAAAACAGGACATAGCACAGCGCTGTCATTGGCAGTGGACATCAAACACGGACGAGTGTACGTTCCTTGTGCATCTCCCAACACACAAACAGCGTAACCAACTTTAAAGACGTTTCGCTGAAGATGCCACACTTAAAACAGAGTTCACTAAATTTGAACTAAGAATAAAATCAATAGTGCAAAATAAAAAAAAATCAACTTCAGATTGACGTAGTCTAACAATTTTTCCTTATACTAAAACGGTATTCAGGTATTCAACAAATATAAATAGAAAAACGTATCTGATTCTGTAAAGCACCTTCAAGAGAGGGGAACATGAATCATTCCAAGATGGCAGCGGAGGTTGTGAGCCTCGCCTTGAATACTGTTCACTCTTTTTTCCGGGTCCGCTGTTTTCGTGTGCAGCAAACAAAAAGAGCTCATTCGACTACCCTTTATTATATTTAACTTTAGGTGCTTCTCATTTAGATTGGCTATTTCTCGTGGTCGGTAGTCATTGCTTTCCGTTTGTTCAGACTGCTCTTCCCTTCTCCCAGCTACAGAATGGTGAGTGAGGAAACACACACAGCTACGCTATTCGTGTTAATTTTTGCAACAAACTGTTTCTGCTTCGTTTTAACCCAGAGATCGTTATGCGCTTGATTGTTACCGAAAAGCTGTAATTCACTATATTCTCCTCTTCTGCTTTATCTATAGCTGCCAAGTGGTCTTGTGCAATTTTTGTTACGTTCAACCAGTTTTGGCTTTTTAGCCCACGCTTATAATAGGAAATGTTACCTTCAGGTTCCACAATGCAAAGTGTTGTTGGCGACAGAGCCCGCATAGTTGCCATGTTTTCAGATTGCTTATGTGCAACAGTTTCAATGATCTCAGTTTCTGTAAATGTGACATTCTGCTGCGAAATGTGTGACACCTTGAGTGATACTTTCTAGCGAGTAAAACCAAGCAATGTAAATATTTAAATAATGGATATTACCCCCTTTTAAACAATGAGAAACTCTAAAAATGTAATTGAAAGTACTGCAGCACCTGTGAAATGAAAAGGCACTAACTAACCTATTGAAACTGATAGTACTGTAGTGACTTCCAGAAAGAGCATGACCCCTGGTTGATGACTAGTGTAGATATTACCTGATCCCTTTTGGGAGAACTTTTCAGGCTCGTTTTTTGCAGTAACTAGAAGGGACTACACAAACTTCCCAGCAGGTACTAAGAAAGAGGGTAAAAACGCATACACCACACAGTCATCATTAGGGTTGCCAGCTGACCAGTATTCTATGGGCCTTTGTAGTAGTAAAGAAGACCATAGTTGAGGAGACTTGTGTGAGGTAACAGGAACACGTTTGTTCACGGTAAAAGTAGCCCCTACAACTGCCAGCTCCAGTCATCACAGAACGTTGTCAACATTCCAGAAGTGCATGGGGCAGAACACAACAGGGAAGAGGGACGATAATGACAAATAACACATACAAGCTTAATACAACTGCATGGGAATAATCACAATACAAAATACAGCATACTACATCAGTTACCATCTTTAAAGAAGTTGTTCAGTCCATCACAAAGTCTTTGAACCTGGAAGGACATGTAGGGTGACCAACTGTCTGTAAATTTCACGGACCGTCCGTAATTTGGACCTCACGTCCGTTGTTCGTGATGATACCTTTTAAGGACGCCTTTTGTCCGTAATTTTGGGCCTTGCAGGGAGCAGATCTGTTCCCCTGTGAGAGGCCTCAGGGCCCTGATGGGGCCGCCTAGCACTCATCCTCGGAGCACAAGAGCAGCCCCACCCCGACTATTGTCATTCTGTATTCTGGCAGATTGCCACATACAGAATGACAATGGGCCAGTTTGGGGTGTTACAGCATGTTATGGTCCTCCTCCTAGGGCAGGGCACTCTGTTGGGGTTGGATGGAAGAAATGTACAAAACAAACGTACAAAGTTAAAAAGAAGAGGTTATAGTTCTTACACAGTCTCAACATTTCAGAGCTGAAGCATTTTTATTATTATATAAAACGAAGCCATAGTTGCTGCCTTTTTATTTATTTTATGCAACTAACATCCATTGACAAAGCCAATAGTCATGGCTTGTTTTTATGTTGTTTCGACTTCTAAGGTAGGAGTCGTTTTTTTTAAATTTAAATAATGGAGTACTGTTTGTTACGGCTGTTGTGGTGCTTTGCATTATAGGCCAGGTTTCCCTCTCCTGAAGGTGTTTTCAGTTTGCTTTTACTTTACGCCATGCAATGCAGAGGCCCGTGTGTTCTGTGTATTTATAAGCAGTTGCAGCCAGTGCTGGGACCACTTACTTTTAATTTGCTGGTTCCGCCTGTGAGTGAGTGTGACATAGGAATCTGCCCTTTAACTACGGCGATATGGGGCCGCCTCCCTCCTCAGGTGCTGTATTTTCACAAATAAAAACCACCTTATGCCGATTCTTGTGTATCCAGGAGTTTTCTGGCAACAATTAAAATCATGCCAACATAACTCTGTGAATAATGTTCCTGCTGGACCAAGATCGGCATTTTGTATACTGGCAGTTTTCACCCATCCTGAAGCAGCACAGAGGGTTAATATGCCTGCTGCAAAGAACGTGTACATGCAGATCACTAAACTGCATTTTATGTGGGTAGCTCAGTGGGTTACTGATTTTATCACAGAGATCCTTTTCTTAATCACACTTCATAAATTACAATCCTAATATAGCACAATTACTTATGAACTACACCGAAGGATCTGTATTCAAACTGCGTGTTATAAGTTAGAGCTGAGCGCTATTTTTTCCCTCAGACTTTCATTATCCTAATGTTGCTAAACGGTTTAATTTGGGTAGAAATATATTGTTTTACGTAAAACCAAACACCGTGGTACCTTTTAAATCATGAGTTCGTGCTTCTCCAGACTAAACACTCTTAACATATACTGCTTACTAGTATAGATGAAATGTGATTCTACAACTTGTAATCCTCACTGTTTTATGTAACATATCATTTAGACTGATTTACACATGTATCATTAATTGTCTCTCTATAATCTGTGCATGATGTCAAGTACTCGGACACCCTACACTGGTACGAGGAGCGCTATAAAATAAATAAAAACATGAAAGAGAGCGATTAGTGCCCTTCTATTTCAGGTGCTTTGTAGCAGTTTTAAGATCCTCTTACAGTTTCTCGCTGCTCATATGGGTGTAACTTCTGATATTTATCCATCAACATTGACGTCACTGATTAATTTTACTCGCGAGAAAGTGTCATTCTTAAGTGTCACACATTGGTCATTGAATGTCACTCATAAGTACACTGAAACTATCAAAATGTCACACATAAGCAATCCCAAACCTTGGCAGCTATGTATCACATCTCTTTAAGCTTTGCCTCGGTTCCGTTTTCTTCACAGGTTCGCTTCCGGGTTGCTTTCATTAAACCTTTGTTGCTTAATAAGCGCAGCACAGTGCTTTATTTGTATTATTATTTTAATAAATGTGGGCAAACAATTGGTACCAATCCTCTTCTAAAGTGGCTGCCCGTCTCCCCCCTTATTCCTTCGCTACTGGTCATAATTCACATAAGTGATTTGGCAACAGACGTTGTACGCACGTTTTCCTTCATTCATGAGTTGCCTTGGTTGTCATATTCCATTGTCCCCTCTTTCATGTTTTCATATGGTGCGGTTGGGCACATGTGGGGCCTCATGTAACATCATTCCAAATAAGAAATCATAAATTCCGACTAATACCGAATTGCAGTTTGTGATTTATTATTTGGAATTTATTATAATGGATTTTGGTAGAAGTAGTTGCAGATTGAGCACCGACTTCTACCGAAGGCATTGAAATTTTGCGAGCTAACCTATGTATTAATAGGTTAGTTTACAAATACTGAATCGTATTCAGTCGCAATTTGATCTACCTCATTTATATACTTGAGGTAGGTTGCAAATTGCAACCCACTACGATTGGCTAGATTCACAGGCATAACCTTCTTGATAGAAAACGACCAGCAGAGGTCAGTAAAATACTAGAATCACTTTAGCATTCTCTAGATTCCAGTCCATACCACCGAGGGCCCTGATTTTATATTAAAAACAGAGCTTTGGACTATACCATTTCCAGCTAAAAGGCAATATTTCTCTCCATGTGTTCCCATACCTGGTGTGTCACGCAGTTTGGTGCTTACTTTCCCTCCATGTTAAAGAGCAGTAGATGTTTCAGCTCCCAGGCACAGCTAAATACTGCACAGCTAAATACATATAAGGTCCCAAAGGCGAGACCGATTGCATTGCAAATGCTTGTTTGATTAACAATCACACAGAGTGCTTGTGATGCCCCCTAAACCATACGCTACCATGGCCAGTAGTAGCAAAACTACAGGCATATCGAGAACCTCCTTCACTTTGCTCACAGCGGACAACAGTAAATTATACATGTTTCCAGACTTTATGGCTTCAGTCCAACAAGACATTCAATGAGATTAAGAGGTATCTTAGAACCCTGGGACTGAAGTAAATGCTGCCACTAAGTTACACATCTTGGATAATACAAGCTCTCACCACTGTACAGATGCAGGAGCAAAAAGAAAATGGTTCAAACAAAGGGCAGGGGATCATAAAATTCCAGTGTCAGGTCATATCAGATGGGGGAGGGGTGAAGCAGAGGAAATGCAACAGAGTAAGACTTTGGAATCGATAGAGCCCTTCCAGAGAGCAATCCTGCAAAGAACAATCCAGAACGGTGGCTGAAATATCTCACTGGACAGGTGTGCAATAGGAAACCCAGGAGGAAACAGAGAGCTCAGACTGTGCGGTTTGATGCAGCTATGGACTCTGACTGAATATGGAATTGATAACAGGTAAACTTATTGCCACACCTAGGCCAGATTTGTCCCACAGTATGAAATTTATATGTGAAAGATATATGTGGCAAGAGGTGTTCTCTCACATCCTAGGTACACGCTCTCAGGCATTTGAGCTCACAAAAGTGGTCCAGGAATGACTAATATTGTTTAGAGTTATTTGAGTGGTGGTAGTATAAAACTCTCCCTTTGGTGGTCGGGGGACCTGTGGGGATTACCTGTTCAGGATGGCACAGCTTTCTGGAAAAACATTTGAATCGCAAGACACAAGAACATGTGAGAGTGATTAGAATGAGTAGGCATAATGACAAATTACTTGTGCAGGGACCCACCACACTGAGATCATCATTATATGGACTCAAAATGTAGACAGGACAAGGATTTGGCAATAACTAATACATATAAATTGCCCATTTGGAATGTGAGGAGTCTGGGTGACCCAGTGAAGCACTGCAAGGTGTCTTCATATCTGTGCAGAATGGGATTTGACATAGCGTGCTTTCAAGAAATACACTTAACTAGTGGTGAAGGGGCTGAAGCTGCAGATGAGGTGGAGGGGTAACTCCTCTTCGCCCCTACTCCTCTAATAGGACGGGTGTATTTGTATGGCTCAGGAACCGAATCCCATAGTTGACAAAGTGATAGCAGACCCAATGGGCGTTATCTAATGTTAGGTGATAGGCCAATAGCCACAATCAACATTTGTATGCCTAAACCCACAAAAGAAATTCTGTAATGCTGCAGAAATGGGCCATTCAACTGATACAGGTTCTGACCTTGCGACGGTGGGAGGAGACTACAATAACATGCTAGATTTTACTAAAGATAGTTAATTTGCCCATTTGCTGAATGCGATGGCCAAGAAGGCATCTAAGATTTTAAATGGGCTCATGACTGGCATGTATGGAGGTGTAGCGCTTGTTACATCTTAATGATAAAGAATTTTCATATTAATCTCATATGCGTGCACTGTATTCCAGGTTGGATATAGTCTGACCAGCTGCACCCCAAAGTGGTTTAGATTGGAGTGTGAATAGAAAAACGTGACCCCTTTAGTGTCCAACACCTTCCCAAAATGGTTTGGATTACAGTGAGAATAGTAAATGTGACCCATTTAGTGTCCAACAACTTCCGCAAAATGGTTTAGATTGGAGTGGGAATAGTAGATGTGACCCCTTTGGTGTCCAATACCTTCCCCCAAATTGGTTTAGTTTGGAATGGAAATTATAAATAAGACCCCTTGAGTGTCCAACACCTTCCACAAAATGGTTTAGATTGGAGTGGGAATAGTAAATGTTATCCTTTTAGTGTCTTGCACCTTGCCCAAAATAGGTTTCATTGGACTAGGAATAGGTAATGTGACCCCTTTAGTGTTTAACACCTTCCCCAAAATGGTTTTGATTGAAGTGGGAATAGTAAATGTAACCCTTTTAGTGTCCAATACTTTTGTTAAAATGGTTTTATATGCAGTAGGAGTAGTTAGTCAAATGTAATTAGTGTCCAATATTTTCAGAAAAATGTTTGTGCACTTGTAATTTACCATTTTTATATATATAGGTTGTGTTATGGTAAAGGTACAAAACACAGTTTGCAATGGTGTTTTTCCTCATATTTACTTAATATATATATTTAAAATATTTAACATATAAAATTGTACATACACAAGAATATTTATATATAAACAATATTTTAATAAAATTTTAGTATTAAATAAACCATATTAATTATATTTAAACAGTTTTGTGTTTTGCATGTCTCTGTAATTTTTTCCATTATTTTCCATTTTTTATACATTAATACAGTTCTTTTGAGTATTTTTTAAACATAATTTTTACATAATTTGTTTAATATATATTAAATAATTGTACAATTTTATATACTACTATTTAATTTATACTTTGCATTTTTTCATAGATCTGGTTTTTTTTTAAATATACACGTTTCAAATTTTTTAATTTTTTTTAAACATTTTGTTTGTTAATTCCCTTGTTTTCTATGGGGAGATAGTCTTTTTTTAGTTTCATTTAGTGGCCATTTTTTTACCACTACTTTCAATTTTGTAGTCTATTTGTCTAATTTTTAGTGTATTTTCCTGGAAGGAGGTCGCAGTAAGGTTCTGCTGTTTGTTGGAACAGATAAGACCTTTCTAAAGGTTTTTTTAGGGTTTTGGGGGTTGGGGGGTAAGGAGGAGTTTTAAACTTTAGTTATAATATTGCTTTGGGTTTTTTTCATAGATGTACTTGTATTGGTTGCTGTGTGGTTCACTGGAGTGTGACCTGGGTGTAGGTAGAGTTTGTAAGTAATGTATCGTATGTTATGTTATATTATATTATGTGCTTTTTGATGATTAAGTGTGATGTATATGTTATTTTTTACGTTTCTGTTTTTTGTGAGTGGGTATTGTGTTTTACTGTGCAGGCTTTCAATTTCTAATGTCATTTATGGACATTTGGGGTTAGCATTTTTTTTAATAAGGAAATCAGTTTTGGTTTGTAGAAAACCAATATTTTTAGTTTGATTTCATTTCTTTTTGAGGTTTTTCAAGAGCGTTTCTTTTTTAAACAATTTTTCGTTTTTTTATGGTTCCTGAAGACTTTGAACAGCTTTGATTGATCTTTTATGGACTAGTTTACTTTTGCTTTTTTTAGTGCTTCCTGGAGATTCTTTTTACCTTTTTGGTGGATTGTACTTTTTGATTACGTGGATATGGAGGAGAATTTGTAGCTACAGAACAGTAAGTACTATTTAAGTATTTTTTTTCTTGGTGGGAAATGTTATATTTTGAGAATTATGACAGTTTTATGTGATTGATATTTGCTAAAATATATTTGATGTGTTGTAATTAATTTGTACTATACATTAGTAGTCTTATTTGAGGTGTGCTGTTGGTGAGATTCATATTTTTAATATTAATAATATACATAATACTTATATCAGGTTTATTTGAAAATATAGTTTTATTTATGTTTTGGCTGATGTTAAAAATGATATGTACATTATTTATTTAAAAATAATTTTGTTATGCTGGTTTGAATTATGTTTTTTCGTTTCTTGGGGTTTTTGTAGGTTATAATTTATTTTATAATAGGGTTTTGGCTATTGAGTCTAAGTAGTGTGCTCCTTTGTTGTTGATAAAGAGGTTTAAATTACATTGTAGCTTGGTGTACATTCTATTGGTTTGTTTGCTAATTTTTGGTTTAATTTGGGTCACTGAGTGTTCCATTCGTAGTTGTTGGCAGCTTTACTCTTTTTGTAGGGTTTATATAAATTTATACACTGCAAATTGGGTTGTGCCTAGTGTGGATTGGTCAGCATTGTGCCATCCTTCCACTGCATTGTATGTTTTGGATTCCTGTGCCCTGGTGCTGTCTTAGACATTCCACCAAGGTTTGTGGAAATTGGGTTGGCTGCTGTGCTCAGAGCGATGCAGTCTGCCAACCCCACTGTCTTCAAAATAATCTAATAGGGGGGTAGTTTGTGTTCGTTTTGTTGATAGAAAGGACTTTCTATAAGTAAATTGTAGTGATTTGCTACCTTTGAACAGGGACATAGGCTAGTGAAATACATTTATTTAATTTCAAAGACAAATTGACTGTAGCATATTCTACACTGATGTGCAAATTGTCGGATATGTTTCCATATGCTTTGAATAAATTTCAGTTAACAGTCTTGTATGACTGCGTGTGGGTAAAGTTTTAAAATGGTTTGAATCATTGCTAGTTCAAAATCAATTATTATTTCATGTGTTATGTTATGTTATGTTAGCATCCCTTGGTATAGCACATCGAATCATACCTGAAGGAATATCTCGGTGCTCACCTGCTGCAAGGCAAGCGAAAGAACTAAAACAGCCAAGTTTTTAGAACTTTTTTTAACTTTCCAAACTCAGTACATAAACGGATTTGCAGAGGAAGTTTGTTCCAATGGAGGGGGGCAAAGTAAGAAAAAGACCTCCTACTGAATTCTAAAGTACGGATTAGAGGATTCAGAAATAATGCTTCAGCATATCCATTCATAGACTTATGGGTGAGACAACATAGATTAAAATGTAACCTTTTCCTAAAAGGTAGCAAGTGCAGAGAGTTCAAAATCAGATCAGAAGAAGAACAAGATGGAAGATTGCAAACTAATCTGGCTGCTGTATTCCGCACCACCTGCAGTTTAGGTAACAAAGTCTCATTGGCTGCTACCAATAAAGCATTTCCATTGTTCAAGCAACTCGTAATTAAGGCTTGAACTAAGGACTTCTGGAAGTTGGAGGAAGCCAAGGAAATGCTTTATTAAGTAATCGCATAGTTGCAAAACAAGTTGCATAAATAGCCGAGACATGCTCCTTCATAGACAGGGTAAGATCTAACTTTACACCAAGGTTTTTAGCAACATGCTTTGGAGATGGGGATGGGGCTGGCCCCAGTTTAGATGGCCACCAATCTGCCCTCCAAAAATGCTGAGCATTACTGAATAACATTATTTCAGTTTTTTCGCTGTTTAGTTGTAAGCAGTTGCTGGACATCCAGAGAGGTGTTTTCCTCATACAGTCAGAAAAGCAAAATTTAACCTCGTCCAGATCCTGACCAAAAGAGATGACCAACTGAGTGTCATCAGCCTAGGATATTATCTCAAAACCTCATGCCTTGACGATCTGAGCCAAAGGGACAAGTTAGATGTTAATTGGGTGGGGCGTAACGAGGAGCCTTGCAGTACCCCATTGTCAACATGCATGGTACGAGACTCAAAGGGTTTCAAAGAGACAGTTTGAGTACGATCTTTCAAAACGTCAGTGAACCATTGGAGCACTTTACCATAGATCCCTATGTCAGACAGCCTGCAAATCAGAATATCATGACAGACCGTGTCGAATCTAAAAGCACAAGCTTAACTGGAGTGACCGCATCAAGGCATCGTCTAATGGTATCTGTGACTGCAAGTAATGCAGTCTCTCTACTGTGGAATGCTCTAAATCCCAATTGAGAGGGATCAAGGAGCCTGCGATCTTACAGGAATGCTGAGATATGCTTGTTGATCATGCGCTCTAAGATTTTGCTTAGAAGAGGGAGGACCAAAATGGGACAGTAATTTGAGGGATTTCCTGGGTCAGTCTAAGGTTTCTTCAAACTATGGGGAGACTTGGGCAGCTTTTAAGGCGATGGTGACTGCGGCTGAGTCCATTGAAAGTCTGAAAATGGACATAATGGAGGGAGCGATTCAGCTGGAAAGACTCGCCATAATAGTGGGTGGGCACAGATCCAATAGAGATCCTGATTTGCCTGATTCTAACAGCCTCTGGGCCTGCTCTAAAGTGCAGGCCTCAAAACTCTCCAAGTGAAAAGTAGCCTTAGAGGAAGGCAAACGAAAGTCAAGAGGATTATCTAGCTGGCTCCAAATTACAGGAAAATATGCATAGATACTATTGATTTTCTCCTCAAAGCAATTGGCTAATGAGTCACATAGCTCTTCTAAAGCTATAATGGCACGCGCACAGGTGCGTAGTTTGATAAAGTCATTGCATGTTTAGAATAGAACTTTTGTGAAGTTGCCTGCTTTATCAATTTTATTAATTATGAAATTTCTCTAGGCCTTTTTAACATTGTTATGATAACTCTTAAGGATCAAATTAAGCTCTTTATCTGAAAAGGATTTGGTCTTTCGCAATCACCTATCTAACCTTGGCAGGCGTCCTTTTCAGGGGAGCGATTTGATCTAGTGCCTGGGAAACAGAACCATGAAAAGTTCCCAGAGCAACATTCAAGTTAGGGTTACTAGGAGGCTCTGAAGGAAATATGCCTTAGCAAAAGAGGCCGAAGAGACAAGTTTCCATTGTCTTGTAACATACCTTGTCACTGTTTTAGATATTTCAAACTCATTTGTCTTGGGAATTTGAAAATTGATCAGGTAGTGATCCGAACAAAGAAGAGGTAATGGAGGATCTCACTTAAGCTCAGAGAAATCTAAGGTGTGCCCTGCCGAAGGGGTAGGCCTCACCACAATCTGTTTGAGACCTAACATCTCCATGTTGTCCAGAAGGGAGCCACCTCAGTATTTTGACCATGGAAGTTAAAATCCCCCAAGAGAAGAAAGTTATTAGATGCCAAAATGTGAGGAGCAATGCGTTCTGCTAATAAATGACTAAAGTCTCTCTTGGCTCCAGGTGGTTGGTAAATTAGAGTACCCTTCCAGAAATCCGTAGCCCTGAGCTCCATTCTAAAAACACACATTAGCACCCACTCAGCTAACACGGTATCAATAACTACTACTTTAACTGTGTCTCTGAAGGCAAAAGCCACGCCTCCTCCCAGTCTGGTCTCCCTGACCAGTTTAAGCAGTTGGTACTTCTCCATAAATGCTATAGGAATGAATGGTAATGAAGCAGAGTTCAACCATGTCCTGTTAGATAGCACGTCTGGAGAAAGGGAAGTTAGAAGGTCCCAAAGTTCTGTTGAAGGTTTTGTGGGCAGTAGTTGTTTGTTTTAATTTAATTCTTATGACACGTAGGGTCAGTTGGGTGGGCAATAGACCGAAAGATGTGCAAGGGGACGGCATAGTGCTTAATTTTAAAAATCCAATGATTGCCCAGAGCCTCCTATGCTCGAACCATCATAGGCAGGATGCTGGAATAAGGTCCCTGCCGCTGGCCTATTTTTATACTCCATGCCAAGTACCAGCAACCAGGGTGCAAATGAGCCAGGGACAGGGGGGATGGAACCAAAACCACCAGCAACCGAGACAGTGGCACCAACCCCCGGACCCTTGTTATACAACATAACTACAGCCAATAGGTATGGGGTTTTAGAAGAGGTTGATTGACTCAAAGAACTGCATAACTCAGAACAGGTAACCAACTGCCATGAGTCCCCCGCGAGAGGGACATCCCAACCAGGGTGCTGCACCATCCAAGCACCATAGTCGGTCTGGGGGTTGGAAGAGTGAGCGAGCACCCTGAAACAACACAACCAGTTGGGGATAAGCGAGCAAGCTGTGTAGCGCACATTGTTGTGGGGCAGCCTCTTACTGATATTCTAATTAGCCCACCCCTGAGACCTCCACAAGTCTCGGTGCAGGCTAATGCATTAGAAACTACCGAAGACCCAAGTCCCTCAGTGCCCACTGCATATAGTAGCAGTGTTCATACAAGACCCCAGGTGAAAAGTGTAAGTGACTATCTGAGAGAAACCATGACCCAAAATCCTGACACCCAGCCAGCCATCCTAGATAAATACATAGAACCAACCAAGCTGAGGGTCCTCTCATGGAATGTTGCAGGCCTTAGAAGTAAACTGGAAAATCCTGATTGGGGGACATTTGTGGACCAAAATGACATATGCATGTTCCAGGAAACTTGGGCTAGGGAGGGCACACACCGGATTGGATTTGATTCATATAGAAAAGCTGCCACCACCAGGGGCAAGGGCAGGCCATTGGGTGGTCTTTGCATATGGGTAGGCTCACATCTGGGCTGCACAGTTAAGCAGTTGGAGTCTTCCTCTAACGACATCCAGTGTATTCTTCTTACATTTACATCAAAGGATAGAATAGCCCTGGTTAATGTCTACTCCAGGCCTGTAAGCAACAGCCAAGAATCACCGACTTTTTACCAATTGGTCGTTTTTATACCCACCATCCCTAACAATCCCTGGATGGTTATTGGTGGTGATTTTAACTGCCAATTCGAGCCACTGAATGACCTTAATGGTGGAACTTTTGGCAAAGAAGACTTTCATTGGGCAATTCCCGAGCCAAATATTCCGCCATGTAGGGCCTGGACTCCGTTGGTGCTCCAGATCAAATCCTTCACCCTAAACCATTCTTTAAGGGCCTGCAATGGCCAAACAAAATTGGATTCCCCAGGGAAACATACATTCAACAAAATAGGGCAATCGTCTATCCTAGATTACATCCTGGTAGAAACCAGGATGTGGCATAGGGTTGTTGACTTTGGTGTCTTGTCCCGACACCATAGCGATCATAACGCGCTGATCATGGAGGTGGAGCTGGCAACTCCTGAGGAAGCTTCTGTTTTAAAAACACTGTTAGACGACAGATTAACGCTCACAAACAACAGAAGAAGAATACGATGGCTGGTTATACAGCAATCTCGAGATAGGCTGGCCTCCCTATATGAATCTGTCATTCCGATTTTACTGTCAGCGAAACAGTCTATAGCCAGTGATGGTACCCTTACCTCCCTCATGCGAGTCGCTGAGACCCATGAAGTGCTGACATCTACTTTGGCCGTTATATGTTTTTCACCTAGTCGGTTAAGAGGGCAAAAAAAGATCAAGCACTCCTGGTTCAAATGTAGCTGTCGGAAGGCTAAGATAGCTCTGCTAGATGCAATCAAAGCTAAGGACAGACCTCTAGTCAAAGCGAAGAGGCTGTTATACAGAGAAAGAACCACTGAAGCAAAACAAACGTGGGAGATGGACAGGGGGACCTTTGAAAAGGGCCCTATCAACTCACGGCATGAAGGCCTTCTGGAACATAGTTAATACAGGCTGTAGTGAATGGAAGCAGGCAATAGAGCCCAATATTGCAGCAGATGACTGGAAGAAACACTTTGAGGCCCTTTCCCCAAGGCTGGAGGACGAGGGTACCATTATGGCCCCAGACATCATTTTACCGCAGAAAGTTCCAAATGAGGCTCCCAAGATAACAGTCACTGAAATAGTCAGTGCCATAAGTAAAATAGCCCCGTCCAAAGCTCCTGGGCTAGCCAAGATACCAGAGGACCTCTTTCGTACAGAGCCAATCATTTGGGGCCCTTACTTGTGGATCTTATTTAATGCTATATTGCAGGGAATGGCGATCCCTGCAACCCTGGGCTGGAGCGGAAATTGTTGCGGTTTATAAAAAGGGCTCACCACTTCTGCCCGCCAACTATAGACCCATTAGCTTAATCGACGTCAGCCAGAAAATCTTTGCCCAGGTACTGCTGGACCGTCTTCAGACTTGGCTGGATGAACACAAAATTTTGAGTCCATTCCAAGCCGGTTTTAGGAAAAACACGTCCACTATTGATCAAATATTTAGGCTCCAACGTTTGCACTGGAAAACAGTGACTATAGAGGGTGGCAGCCTCTATCTAATTTTTGTGGACCTAAAAATCGCTTTGATCTGGTAACAAGAGACAAATTGTGAGCTGTTTTAAGTGCTCTGGGGGTCCCGACCTATCTCTGCCACATGCTTAGGCGATTAAATGAAGATAATTATGCCCAAATCAGGCTTGGTAAATATGGTGAACTTACCACACAAATATCCGTCAACAGAGGAGTCAGCCACAGATGTGGGTTTGCACCCACCTTGTTCTGCCTATATATTAATGCACTAGTTGACACATGGAACATGGGGAAGGATATTGATGCGCCCAAGATAGCAAAAAGTAAGGTGCCGGCAATGATGTTTGCTGACGACACCTTCCTGCTTTCAAAATCACCCATGGGCATCCAGAGGATCCTCGCCAGCTTTGATGCCTTTTGTAAAAGCAGGGGGTTGGAGAGTAACATCCAGAAGACAAAATACATGGTCTTCAACCGAGCTAGTTCGACTCGCCCTAAACCATGCTTGCACGGCACCCCGCTGGAGAGGGTGTCCGTATTTGAGTACTTGGGGTTACTTTAACGGAAAAAATGGACTAGGGGACGCAAATAAACAAAACATGCTTAAAGCTAGCTCAGGCCACAGGGGGGCTGACCAAGCTATTTAGGAACTCCTTCCATAAACCCATCGGACTGCTCGTGGAGATTTACAAAGTGCAAGCAAGGGGTGCTGCATTATGTGGGGCTGAGTTTTGGAGGCATTTTCCCCTCAGAAACATTATTATGGCTGAGAACAATTTTGCTAGGCAGTTGTTTCGTCTCCCCCTTAGCTCCCTCCTCACACCACTTCACATGGACCTAGGGGTGAGACCAATTATAGAGGAAATTGCTCTCAGACCTCTAATCTTCTGGCGTCGCTTATGGGTAACCCCGGAATTGGCTGTATATAGGGCCGAGCTAAAGGAGGTCCTAGACCTGCAGGGCACTGGGAAACTACCCTGGTTAGTTCACATTAGGGAGACACTACTGAACATGGGCAGAGTGAGTCTATGGTATAACCCTGAGGAAGCATGTCATACAATCTCCAGGAAGGAACTGCTCTGGAGCTATAGGGAGGGAAAACTTGCCCACCTTCAGGAGAGCTCAGCAACAGGTACGCTAACAGTTGCATTCCTGAGAGTTAATGACCAGTACATCTTAGAGTCCACCTTGGATGACATACAACCCGCATTAGCAAGGAAATTATACATGCAATTAAGACATGGGGCTCTCCCTCTGTGCGCATTTTCTAAAAATGGGTAGTTACATCCTCTCTAGGTTGTCCAGCCTGAAGCAATGTAGAGAAGTCAGAGTTGCATGTATTTTTTTTCTGCCCTGGCTATAAAAAAGCCAGATACCGCTGGCTGATCGAATTGAGCAGAAATCTGGGGATTAAGCATTGTGTAGAGGCATTTAGGCTCCTGAAATACAATACCTAATCGCCCATTGTATTTGCGGTATCCCGCTTCCTACTTTCTATGTGGTGTGCACGTAAGTCACTTTTGGTTACCAACCCACAGGCCTAAGCAGATAACTTTCCTATCGTTTTTTTTAATAGGACATGGTCCACTTTTACCAATTTTTATTACTTGTGGTTTTAAAGAGTGCTTTTTAGTGCTTTACAAATATGAAATCTTATAGTCTAATCCTCACTCAATATTAGATTATTTTAACAGGGCCCTCTGTATGTGTTGTTCTGGTTTTTGTTTACCTAACGGGGTGCTGACTCATTGATTGCAATTGCACAGTAGGATATTGGGGTCTGAGAATGTGTTCTTTAGGGTTGTTTATAATTGGGGTTTTTTCCAATTCATAATCTTTATTCGGTTTAGCAAACCATAAAAGATACAATTTACATGCTTAAAACTTAGCAAATAAATAGGCTAAAATTTGAATACATTACTATAAATAAAATAATTGACATCTAACAACTAATCGTTCTATAAAACCAGTTTACAAATGAGATACAAATGTAAGCCATGAGGTTCGCAGAGAGAAAAACAGATACAGCTGGTACAATATTCAATTTCAGGTTTGACAAATAGGGTGCGTGTTTAGTTCATGGTAAAATTAAGTACTTGCACATATCTCTGAAAGTACTATACAACAGAGATAGTGCTATAATGCCAATTCAATTATAAATAAAGCAGAGATTTTAACCACTAAGGATACTAAAGTGCGAATGCAACAACGTGTATCCAGGAGGAAAGTACATCAAAAAATGGTGCTGTAATGTCAATTCAATTATAAATAAAGTGCAGATTTCAACCACTAAGGATACTAAAGTGCGAGTGCAGCAGCCACAACATTCTATTCTATTTATACAACTTATAAAATAACGGAATACAAGTGCTACAAGCTCTTCAGTTCCATTCTGCTCAATCTGGCATAAATATCGTAACCCTAAAAGCATCAGAATTCCAGACCCTTTCCCTTACGTATAAGGTTTACTGCGAATAAATATCTGCTTAGACTAAAAACTATTTTCTGGGATATATCAGCTTTTAAAATTCTCAATGCTTCTAGATATGACCTAAATCCCATATTCCGACATATTGGTTTAATCCACTTTTTCCTTGAGATAGTGTAAACAGGACAGAAAAATAATATATGGGAATCATTTTCAACAGCATTTTGGGAGCACAGGGAACAAAAACCGTCCCTGTCATCTGTTTTGCTACCCGTCCACTTCAATGTATTGTGTTTTATCCGCAAAACATCAAAGCGGAACTTCATATATAACGATTTGGCCAACGGTGTTGTATTTGATCTAAATATTCCTCAAAGGCAGGATAAGGCTTAATGGATAGGAACTGCGAAGTCAACCTTCCTGTTTTTGGGGAGTAATGTATACTGTTTCCTATAAACATCCAATATGTACTTTTTAAAACTGTTTTTGACAGTCGTGTAAGAGAGTGGGGAGCATCCCAATAGCTATTCAAGCCTAGTTTTTAAAACCAGGTTCGAATATATCGGACCCAAGGGAGCACAATGCTTTGATCGAGTTTCAATATCTTGACTAACCCATCTTTATCATTTTTAAGTTCCTGCGTGGTCCACAAGCGGACCCAGAACAACATGGGTCTTGACGCGGCTTGATGTTCAATTCGCCTAATGTTTGTGTCAAATAAAATGGGAATCATTTGTGTACATATTGGTAATTTTAGTAACAGTCTCAAAAATGTGTTTTCCTCCCTAGCAAGCATATTCTGGCTATTGACCCCCCAAAGCTCTGCACCGTAAAGAGATGCAGATTGTGCCCTATACTTATAAATTTCTAGGGCAGGTGTCACTGCCTTTGATACACTGCTCTGTTGTTTCTTCACTATTGCCATCGCAGATTGTAACAGAACTAACTTAGATTTTTGAATGTTTGCTTTCCATGACAACTTTGTGTCAAGTGTGATACCCAAATAATTAAAATTGGCCACATATTTCAATTTTTGTTTCTGTACAATGATGTTTTTCTTAAAGGATTTATGTGGATTAACGGCTGTTTGAGTTTATTTAGAGGCCCTTTGACATGCAGAAATCGTTAAAAGTATCTAGGAGGGTTTGTAAACCCTTAGGTGTTTGCGATATTAGGATTGTGTCATCGGCAAAAGGTAATGCTGGGACTGGCACCCCTCCCAGCTTTGGAGAATCATGGTTACAACCCTGGAGATATTGCACAACATTATTCACATATAAAGAGAAAAGGGTTGGTGCCAACACGCATCCCTGCCTTACTCCTCTTTTTATCGGAATTGCATCCGTCAGTTCACCCCGCGGGTCCCCATCTAACTTTTGCATAATCATCTTTGTGAAGAATCACGATCTGCATCAAGAGGTTGTCGGGGACTCCCTGGGTTTTTAAGCAGTTCCACGAGGAGTTTCTGGGAATAAGATCAAAGGGGGCCTTCAAATCTTAAAACTATATACAAATGTCCTCCCTTTAAAATAGTATATTTCCAGGCTATACACAGTAGTCTAAAAACCAAGTCAATTGTGCTAGTTTTTGTTCTAAATCCAGCTTGATATTGAGATAGGATGTTATTTTCCTCCAACCAATTGTGGAGCTTTATTAAAATCTGTTTTGCATAAACCTTTTGTAAGGTATCTATTAGGCTTATTGGCCTATAGTTTGCAGGGTCTTGACGATTACCTTTCTTGAAAATAGGAACTATTTTGACCCACTTCCCAGAATCAGGTATTGGTGTCCCTCAGCCAAGGCATTGCAAAGTAAATTTACATACGGTACCCAAACTGTTTTGTCATGCCTTAGAAGGTCCCCTGGGATCTTATCAGGCCCTGGTGATTTTCCTGGATTAATACTTTCTATTGCTACCACTGTATCATCTAGTGTGAAAAAGGGGATGCTATTTGAGCAATGCCAAACAATTTCCTGAAGATTCATTCCCATAGTAAAGGTATCGTTGGCTACTGGATCTGCAGCTTCAGAATACAAAGTTGATAAATGATTACTCCATGTACCCGGATCCAAATAGTGGTCCAGGCCATGGTTACCAATTTTGTTTCCACAAGCTAATGCATTCCAGAAACCAGCATGATCCTTCTTTTTTGCTGCTATAATCAGGTCATTCCAGTTACAAACTTCCCAATCTTTTTTTGCTTGTGCTACTGTTTTCTTAGACTTTGCCCTATTATCTCTTATTTTCAATGTGTTACTGGATCTTATTGCCTCTAGCAATTGGAGCTTTGCTTCTCGACAGTTCTTGGTAAACCAAGGATTATGGGAGTAGTTTTTTGTTGGATTCGACCGTTCATGCTTTTGGCAGTTTTTACTCAGAAGCAATTTTAATTTTTCTTCCATAGTGCGATGGATCTGTGTGATTGGGATCTTACCTAAGGTAGTTTTTATATATGGCAAGAGGACATCCGAAAAGGTGTTATAGATCTTAGTCATAATTTCGTGATTGACTACAATAGTTGCCCATTTTAATGCCCTGCAACTGTTGCTGATGATTGGCTGTAGTTGGTTCCCAATATTGGGATCACCCCCTAGTTCCCAAGCTTCGAAAAAGGTTCCCTCTAATGTTAAACATAATGGGTAGTGATCACTATCTTCTCTTAGCTCAACTTTTAGGTCTATTAGGCTACTCCACATGTTAACATTAGCCAATATATAATAAATGTTACTCCTAGTAGTACCTCTTTTAAAAGTGTACGCACTTGGGCTGTCTGACGGTAACCTACCATTGCAGGCCCTCAGTCCTTGCCCCAACACAAATCGAGCTAACTGAATCGCTGCAGTTGTGCAAGGAACAGAGGTACCAGCCTCCAGCAGCGGAATTCCTCTTGCCATGTTCTCCTCTTCTAAAATATTCTCCAGGCCCACTACTGGCTCAAATTACAGTTAAAGTCTCCTCCTATGATTATTGATATGCTGGGATCAATGGAGCTCAGGAAATTATCCAATTGCTCTATGTCTGGCGATTCTATACTGGATACTCTCGGTCTGTTATAAACATTGAGCAAATGAACATCTGCTCTATTAGGATTCTTTATTTTTATACCAATAATATCTTGCGATTGTATTTTTAGTTTCTCAGTTTCTATCTTTAGTGAGATCTTAACCCATATCGCTAACCCCGCTGATGGCCTGCCTCTGGTTGATGGAACTGCATTGGCACTAAACATTCTATAACCCATCTTATTTGGAGGATCCAAACCACAAGTTTCTTGTAATAGGCATATATAGTATTGATGCAAAACTAAAGGGGATGATGGACGGAGTGTTGAACATTGCAAGCACTCACCCCCAGTCAACTGATCTGGGTTTAATCCATCATCATTCTTTAGCTCACTCCGCCACCCCAGTTCAGACATGGCCATATGCAAATCAGTCTGACCCTGTGCCTCATGGGAACAGTCCAGCCCGAACTGCCAAGCCATGTCTTCCCTGGACCGGAAACAAGCATCCTGGGACCGGTTTCGGGCTCACAGCCCTCATCAGTCAGGCTATCTTGAATCCAGTGGCAAAGTGAGCAAGGGACCCACGTCTGGGCATACCCTGCCAACTTAGGGCGAACAATGCAAAACCAAAGGGGATGATGGACGGAGTGTTGAACATTGCAAGCACTCACCCCCAGTCAACTGATCTGGGTTTAATCCATCATCAGGATGCTTGTTTCCGGTCCAGGGAAGACATGGCTTGGCAGTTCGGGCTGGACTGTTCCCATGAGGCACAGGGTCAGACTGATTTGCATATGGCCATGTCTGAACTGGGGTGGCGGAGTGAGCTAAAGAATGATGATGGATTAAACCCAGATCAGTTGACTGGGGGTGAGTGCTTGCAATGTTCAACACTCCGTCCATCATCCCCTTTGGTTTTGCTATATATAGTATTGATTCATGTACTCCTGCCAATAAGGATCTATTAACTTTTGTTTTAATCCTGCTACGTTTCATGATATTAAACGCTTCATTACGTGCTGAGATTCTTCTCCAATATGTAATGAACTAGTTAGTACAACATTAGATTTTGTGACTACAGTGCTTGGTTCAGGCACCTCTTGGGATTTTGTGTGGCAATTTTCTATTGAGAGTCTCCTTCAGCTTTTCCCAACAAATAAAATATTTTTACGCCCTGTTCTCAGTTTCCTCATCCAGGAAAACAGCCCACAGTCTCAAGATCTCTATCATCCCCTCCCCGCTTTACAGTGCATCAGCAATAATCACCATTTATCATAATGGGATCATCCTCATGCAGTCTTCTGACCGAAATTTAATCTTACTCGAAACATCTTTCCTCTAATCAAAGATAAAGTCCATAGACCCTTTCCCCCTCCACAGGCACCCCTAATTCCATATCGCCCCCATGTCTACTCCAACAACCCCCAAGGCATTCACCTCCTACGAACCTATCCTCTCATACTCCCATCCCGGCGCCAGGAGCTAGGTTTTGAGAACCACACCCACAACTCCTACATCACCACCCCCTCACCTAGTATCCAATCAAGTAACATCTCTTACAATCGACCCCCGAACACAAGGAACGCTCCCATGCCCCTATCCTCGACGCACACCCCACCGATACATACCTCTCCCCCTTTGGCTATTTCCCCCTCCCCCTCTCCTGACAGCCTTACTGGTAGATCTCACTACACAGACTCAGATCACTGTTACCCTCCAATCTACATCCCAAACCCTTCCACCCCTCCCCTACCCCCAGACCAAATAATTAACACGCCTCCCACACCAGACCCTAGACTCGATGAAATCCTACTTTCACTACAATATATCAAAGATGACCTCCAAACGCTACGGAACTTGATCCAGCAGCAACCCAAGATCAGACGACATGCTGATGATAAAAACTGGAACCCTCACAGCAACAGCCCCACACTCCAGCACCAGTTGCAATTACGATCCCCTAATCATCCGCCCCCAAGATGGAGAACAGTTCCTTACCGCAACACCACAACCCGACCGGTCCGCAGGAAGAATACTCTTTCCTACAAGGATATACACTCCCTCCTCCTTTCTTACGACCCCCCCCACCCAGCCAGAACACAGTAGACCCGAACAATCTGAATAAACCCTCCCTAATCGAAACCATCCATCTCTTTACACACAGAGCCCCTAATCACAATACCAGAGGTATAGCCCTGGAGAACCTTATGCAAGTTCCGTTAACACAGGAACCTCCAACTACCACCAAGCTGCATCTCAAATGCATTCTACTAAATTGTAGATCAGCCTCAAAACACGCAGCTGACATAGCTGACCTTATACTCACGAACCTGACCTCCTAATCCTAACCGAAACATGGCTAAATGAGTCGTCCACGTCTATCCTCGACATACTGGTTCCCCCCAATCATGACATCACCAGACTAGACAGACCTGATAGACCAGGAGGCGGTATTGCCTGCATTCACCGGAACAGTCTCTCAGTGAACCGCTCACCTTCACCGGATCTATCTTCATGTGAATACCTCTGCCTAGATATCACAAGTAATAACAAACCTATCTGTTCACTGCACACATTCTACCACCCGCCAGGCGATAACCTCACCTTCATCGAGCAATTCATGGATATCGTGACCACACATACTGGTCAACAAAATACCCAAATATTCCTTGGTGATTTCAATCTCCATTGGAAGGACTCTAATGACCCGGCAGTAAATAGCCTCAAAACATTCCTTTCGGACCTTGACCTCACCCAAATCTGCAATAGCCCCACTCATGTCAAAGGCTCAACCCTTGACTTGGTTATTGCCAACCCAGAGGCCATTCAGCTTGTTATGTTATGTTATGTTAAAAGCTTTTGTATAGCGCACGTACACCATGCGGTTTCATGGTGCTGAAAAGGCAGAAAGAAGGTTGCAGAAAACTGAGGTTAGATGTTGAATGATTGAACAAACAAACGGGTCTTAAGCATTTTTCTGAACTGTGCGTAGGAAGGAGTCAATCTAATCTCCGCGGGGAGAGAGTTCCAAAACTGTGGGCCTAGGACAGCAAATCTAAGGCCTCCAAGCTTTTTACGTTTAAAAGAGGGAGTGGTCAACAAGTTTTGGTGAGAAGAACGCAGATCCCGGGAGGGGATGTATCTTAAGATCCTAGACGAGATAAAAGCAGGGCTGCAACCGTGAAGAGCTTTAAAAATGGTGCATCCCAGCTTGAAAGCACACCTTTTGGCCACGGGAAGCCAGTGTAAATTTTTCATTATGGGAGTCACATGCTGCCATTTGGGTTGATGAAAGATGAGTCTGGCAGCTTGGTTTTGAACCAGCTGAAGATGTCTTAGTTGGTAAGAAGGAATGCCACAGTATAAGGAGTTGGCATAATCCAAACGGGAGATCACCAAGGCTAAGATGACCAAGGTCAGAGCTTCCCTGGACAGAAATCTGCTGATCTTCCTTATTCTCCGTAATTGGAAGAAACTTGCGGAAACTACTGAGCTTATTTGGGCATTCATTGATAGATCACTAGAAATCACGATGCCTAAGCTTTTGGCAGAGTCTGCAGGCTTCGGGGGGTTACCTAGAGAAGATGGCCAAAAATTGGAATGCCATGGATTGGAAGGGCCACCTGTGAGAATCAGCTCAGTTTTGTCGGGGTTCAACTTGAGTTGGTTGAAATTCATCCAATCACTAATAAAGATCATAGTAGATTGAAAGTGAGTAACTGACGAATTGATTTCGAACACCAATTGGAGGTCGTCAGCATAGTTGAATGTCCCAACCCTTTTTTCTCTCAAAGATCGAATTAGAGGGAGAAGATACAGATTAAAAAGGAGAGGGGAGAGAGAGGAGCCCTGAGGGACCCCACAGGTTAGTTCCCTCTTGTTGGACGAAAAATTAGCCAACCGAACTGCTTGACAGCGGTTACTAAGGAAAGAGGAGAGCCATATCAACGCCAGACCCTGGATCCCGGCACTTCTGACATGGTCAACCAAGATATTGTGATCGACCGTGTCGAAGGCTGCTGACAAATCCAGGAGGACCAGGGCCTGGGGGATGCCGTTATCAGCTCCTCTTCTTAGTTCATCCATAACAGTGAGTATAACCGATTCAGTGGAATGGACAGGTCTAAATCCTGCCTGATGAGAGTCCAAGATCTGGTGGTGTTCAATAAATGAACTGAGACAGTTGGCGACATATGCCTCGAGGACTTTGCCTAAATAGGGCAGAAGGGAAATGGGGCGATAATTACTTAAAACTAACGGATCCGCACCCGGTTTCTTCAGAATAGGGACGATTTCCGCACTTTTGAATATGTCAGGGACAACGCCGTGTTTAAGTGAGTTGTTAAGAAATGAAGGTGGGGGGTCAGGACAAATGGAGAAAGCTTCTCGAAGAATGTAAGGGGGGCAACAGTCAGTGGGGGAACCAGAATCGACCTTTTTAAGTAAATCAAGAAAGGTCTCCTTCGAGATCAAAGGAATTTGATCCAACTGGTGTTCATTCTGACAGATGTTTGAGTCAGATAAAGGGAGACTAGATGAGGGAATGCTGGCTTTAATGACTGCGATTTTCTCAAGAAAAAGGAGTTAAGGGAGTCACAGAGACTTTGTGTAGGAACTGGCTTTGGCATGATCCTGTCTGGTTTTGAGAGCTCGTTCACAATAGAGAAGATGTCTTTGGGTTTATTAGATGAATTAAGAATTTTATTTGAAAAATAATCTTCCTTTGTTCGGAGGATCTCCATTTTGTATTCTTTCTGGAGAGCTAGATATATAGCCCTCTTATCAGGGAGATAGTGATGTCTCCAACTGCGTTCGGCCTGTCTTAAAATAAGTTTCTTGTTTTTTAAATCATCAGAAAACCATCGTTGAGCATCATGAGGTCTTAAAATAGTAATTTACTTAAGAGGAGCAATGCGATCACTGACCAGCTCGAGCCAAGCCTTGATGCTCTCTGCCTGGGTTTGAAATGCCTCCTGTGCAGATGGAGCCGTGTCAGTTAGTAAAGATCTAAATTGATCAGTTTTCATACGTCGCCAATTTCTTGACAACACGTTCCTTGAATATTGAGGTTTCAAGGGGAAGGCATTAGTAAGAGAGAAGGTTATTAGAAAATGATTGGACCAAATGCAGGGGGAAGTCGATAGAGTAGAGATCTCCAGATTGGATGTCCAGCTTAACACAATCCTCCCATGTGATTGGTCTGATCATCATTCCATCACCTTCTTCATCAAAGAATCAGTTAAACTACGCTCAGCACAACCTACGAGACCTAAAATATGGAAGAGGAACCTAAAAAACTCCCTCACAGACCTATCCACATCCGCCAGTGTCAGCCTCCTGCTCCCCCCGGAAGACCTAACTGATGTTCAAGCTTTGACACAACATTACTTTAACTCTATGACCACGATATTAGATTCAACCGCGCCTCTACAACTGAAGAGGCTCTCCACAAAAGACTCTAAACCTTGGTATGACGGTAGACTCAACGAGGACAGACGAGCCCTAAGACTAGTTGAACGGCGATGGAGGTCATCACCATCCACGGACTACCTCAAACTGCTCAGATCCACCAGAAACTCGCACTATAGAAAGATCAGACATTCAAAAGCAAACTTTTTCAAAAATGAGCTAGATCAAGCCAAGAACCGACCCAAAAAACTATTTGAACTAGTTAAAACTCAATCTACTAGCGTAGCTCACCCTCCCCAAGCTGGACAATGCACTCCACCCAGCTGTGAAGAATTTGCCTCCTTCTTCACGAAAAAGACGGAACTCCTGAAAACGGACCTACTTAAGGCCTTAATAGCTCAGACTGACACTCAGAAGGACACGCCATCTCATACTCTAGCAACCCCAATCACTTGCACGTCTAAACTCGTCCTCAAAAATAACGCATCCTGGGCCTCCTTCACAACTTATAGTGAAGAAGCAATTCTAAAAGCACTCACGTCCTTGAACCCCTCCAACCACTTCTCAGACCCCCTTCGTGCAAATTACCTCAAAGACTTCATACCAGTACTTCTGCCACTTTGGACAAAGATTATCAATGCCTCCCTACTCCAAGGAATTATTCCTGAAATTCTCAAATCGGGACAAGTTTCCCCCATCCTAAAAAAAAACGACGGCGGACCCCACGGACTTAAATAACTACCGACCAATTTCCAACATCCCAACTCTGGCTAAACTCCTAGAAAAATGTGTTCTCAGCCAGTTAGATAACCACATCACCAATTTCCACCTGCTCAATAATTTCCAATCTGGCTTCCGTGCAGGGCATAGTACGGAATCGGCTATGACCCACATAGTAGATGACGCACTAAAAATCCTAGACCAGAACGAAACCTGCCTACTTATCCTGCTTGACGTATCTTCGGCCTTTGACACTGTCAAACATGATAATCTACTAGACCTCTTGAAATACAGAATGGGCTTATCAGGGTCAGTACTAAATTGGTTTACCTCTTTCCTCCTAAATAGATCCCAAAGTTTCAAGGTCAACCAATCCCTGTCCATGGCCATCCCAGTCACATTAGTAGTCCCGCAGGGATCCTCCCTCTCACCCACACTGTTCAACCTATTCATGGAGCCGCTCACTGAGATCCTCAACTTATCAAATATCCACTTTCACATGTACGCAGACGACACGCAACTATATTTAAAGATAAACTCTCCGGATGACATCAAATCTCTCAATCTAACTCTACAAAAAACTCAGTCTTGGTTGACTGAAAACCACCTCAAACTAAACGCCCTCAAAACTGAATTCCTACTAATTGCCCCACCTAACCAAACAGCCATCATACAAGAATGGCTTAAACAACTTACAGCGCTCAACTGCCAACCTTTTATAATCGATTCAGCAAAATCACTGGGAGTAACTCTGGACAGTAACCTAAACATGCAAAAACATATCAGCGCCGCAGCAAAAGGAACAAACTTTCAGATGAACACCCTGAGAAACTTAAAACCCTTCCTCCCAGTAAATGACTTCAAACTGGCAGTCCAAGCACTAGTAATTCCTAGACTAGAATATGGTAGTGCAACTCTCTGTGGACTCCCTAGATCTACAACTGCCCCTTTAAGAGCATCACTCAACTCAGCAGCCAGGCTCATCACAGGTTCCAAAAGAAATTGCCACATTTCCCCCGACTTCAAAGCACTCAAATGGCTACCCTTCGAAGCAAGAATTCAATTAAAAATCGCCTGCATGACGCACAAAGGCCTACATCACACCACCCAGAGGCCCATAAACTGAAGCTCAAGTGTGGAAACAGATCCTCCAGGAGCGCCAGCAACCTTCTTCTGAAGCCTCAAAGATTTGCCAAGAAGAAAACATATAACCGCGCCTTCTCTGGAATTGCTCCAAGGATTTGGAATGCACTACCCCCAGAAACCAGACTTAATCCCTCAACAGCCTTCTTCAAAAAAGAAGTTAAATCTCTTCTCATGACGAAATTCACTTGAACATTATATCGGACTCTTAGAATAACCAGCTGTACCATAAGACATTACTTTGTAATACAATGTTTCTTTTGTAGATTGTCTCTTTTATTTAACTACCTTACTTGTAAAGCGCTCTGATAGCCGCAAGGGTCATGTTCGCGCTATATAAAACCTTCAAAATAAATCAATAAAAATATGTGAGATAGTCTATCACTCCTGGCGTTTGTGATTTTCCGCGTCATTAGTCAATCGACTGCTTCCAGGTCATTTTGCATCTGTATAGGCTTATATATTTTTTTGGGACCTATGTACATTAGTTGTCTGTTTCCTTCCTCTAAGATAGGTCTATTTAACTTAAATCTCACCATAGAGCTCGAATTTAGGGGTGTTCTTAGTTCCAGTGAAATCAGATCGTCAATCAGCCTTTGAGATTGAAGGACAAGTAATATTGTGTCAAGAGAATCACTTTTGCTTGATAATCTTTCCGCTCTTATTATTTCAGAACGTATCACTGAAAGGCACGCACGTTTGCATCTAATCCAATGTATGACCTTATTTTTCAATGAGTCCTCATCTTCCCTATAGGAGGAGAGAGTTAGCTTAGGTACATTGATCATAAAGATTTTATAGTCCGCTGGTCTTGGTCTATCACTGGGTTTGATGCTAATGTTCTGCCTACGATCAGTGTGTCTGGTGTTTGAGTATTGTGTCATTTGCGTTGCCTGACATGCCTCTTCTCTGTTTCTATTTGTTATAATCCCTGATCTAAAATTGAAGTGCCCCCCCTATTGTAGTTGGGATTCTTTTTATTAATATCAGCATGATTTTGTCCACCCTTCTCTCTTGCCCTATATATGTCCCCTCTTTCTACATTCGCTCTCTCTATGCCTAGTTTCCTCCTCTCCCACCTACTGTTGGCAATGGTTCTTCTTTCATACGGTACCTCGTTGACATTCTCTGCCACGTTCTCATCATGACACAGGGTTGTGACCATTGTTTTACTGTTTTAAGAGCCTGGTAATCGTAGTCCTTTAACATCTTATTATAGCCTTGAACCCCTTCCATGGGGTCCTGTCTCCCTGTGTTTCCATTAGAGGAAAGATTCCCAATTATTATTTTTAAATTTGCAATCTCTTCTGTTAAAACATCTAGCCTCTGCATTAACACTGCTATCAACTGGACACTGTTATTATCTTGTGCCCCATCAGCCAGTATTTTATTCTCATTTAAGGGAGTAGAATTTGTTTTTATTTCAACTTGCTGATTTGCATGTTGTGGGCGCAGTGGTTGGTTATGGTTTTGGGATGTAGATGGGATAGTGCCATCATCTAACAATGTTAATGGTAGATACCTATTTGAACATATTATTGTCGGTGTGCCCTCCTTACCCCTATCGCTACTGTATGAGCCCTCTACAGCTAATTGATTTGTATCCTGTAGCACTTGTATGTCTCTATCAACGGGCTGTGTTAAATGTAACTGAAAAGTCATTGTTTTGGAGGGTACAATTTCGATAGTTGCACATGTTTTGCCTGGTCTGAGAGTGTTGTTTTTCTGGGGATTAGCCTCGCTTTCCCTGTAGAAGGCTGTAATCTTAGATTTTTCTTTGCTAACTGGCTTGCATTTGCTATTCAGTAGCGTCTCAACTTCTTCTATCAGGTCATCAATTTTTTCTAAGGTGCAATTCTCCCCTGCACTTTTTCTTATTTTGGTTGATTTCACCATATCTAAACCCAACGTAGCTTTTCGTTTTCCCATGTTAGCAGGTCTATAGCCAGAGTCTTAAAATACTAGACGTGTTTCCTTTTTTTAAAACACTTTATCTATCTGACCCGTTTAAAGCAATCTTAAACAACGAGTAATAGTTCAATGCGGGCTCTTGACAGAGAAAGAGGAAAGGTTAGGTATTCCTCATTGGTGGCGAGTTAAAAAGTTTACAAGTTTCTTATTAAAATCGATGGCCACTTCCAATCAAATTCAACGGGAAGCATAAGAAAGGTGTGGGGAGGCTTACCGACAGACAAACAGTGCAACCGAAATATCAAAGCCAAGGAGGGTGGCCCTGCCCTGTCTCTTCCTGGTGCTGGCGGGCGCAGGAAGGGCCCGCCGTTGGCCCGGGCTTCACCCGGGCGCCGCCGGCGCACCTCCCGTGCTGCGTGAGTGCGAGGCGCCTGATGAGGCGTGAACAAGTGTCTCCACCTGTGTTGGCTGCTGAGGGTTGTTGGACATGTAGGACCTAGCGGTGGCGGTCTCACCCTCGACGGCTCCCCCTGTGCAGGCGGAGTCCAGGAAACACTTCCTCATGCATAGGGGCAAGCTAGCAGGATGCTTTGCCCTGCTGGATTACGGCAGGTTTACCAAAAAGGTCAAACAGTTGCTCCCACGCTGCAGGAGTGCGAGGCGCCTTATGAGGCGTAAACAAGCGGCTCCACCTGTGTTGGCTGCTAGGGGTTGTGGGACATGTAGTCCCCAGCAGTGGCGGTCTCACCCGTGATGGCTCCCGCTGTGCAGGTGGAGTCCAGAAAACACCTCCTCACGCGTTGGGGCAAGCTAGCAGGATGCTGTGCCCTACTGGATTACGGCAAGCTTCCCAAAAAGGTCAAACAGTGGCACCTGTTTCCTGTCACCTGAAAAAAACCACTGCTGCTCGAGAAGGCTCTCAGCACACCATGGAGTCAGAAAGCCCGAGAGGAAACACTGGACCTCTTGCTGTTCTGAAACGGCAATAATCCGGACTAGGCTGCTGGGTGTGGCTGTTTTTATAGGATTACAGCAGCCAAGACGTCAGCCCGTCAGGCATGAGCTCAGAATCCTCGTGTGGTATGTTCCTGGGTCCTACTCAAAGTACAACAAACATTGTTTTACAAATATAAAATTTTACAGTCTAATCCTCGCTCAATATTAGTTTATTTTAACGGGGCCCTCTATATGTGTTGTTGTGGTTTTTGTTTACCTAACGGGGTGCTGACTTATTGGTTGTAATTGTAAAATAGGATATCGGGGTCTGTGACCGTGTACCCTAGGATTGTTTTAAATGTATTTTATGGTTTACTGCATGTGAACTTTTATGGTCAAATGATCGGAATAAAGTATTTGAAATGAAATGAATTTTAATGTGGTTTAACAGTTTGTAGTAAGTACTACTTCGTTTATTAGGCAGCAGGGCGTATATGAATGGTATATTTGTGTGTTGCTATTCACCATGTACGGTGAATATCTGAGTGAATGGTTTAGGCAAATTTGAAGGTCCCATCCAGCATCCATGTTTGACATTGGCTTAGTTTTAATAATTTATTTGCTGTAGAAAATATTAGGATACGTTTTTCATTGTTAAGGTTATCATGTAGGAGCAAGGGTTACGTATTATGTGTAGTTGTTAAGTGTTCAGGTATTTGGATATCTTGATATATTCTAGAGGCAGGAGGGGTATCACCAGTGGCTTTTTTAGTTTGTGCAATTAAGTGTTTTAAGACGGGTATAGCTGGTAGTGCCCTGTGATGTGTTTGGGGACTTTAGGGAGTATATCTTTTAGGATTTTAGTAGTGGGATCTTGGGAGCTAGTGCTTGCTTCTCTAATATCTTGCAATACATGTCTTACTTCTATTTCTGTCACATTAGGGGGTGGTTGTGTTCCCTAACATAATTTACAAAATCATCTTTTGTAGTGGCCTTTCCATAGCAAGCATTAGAGCAATAGTTAGTGCATTTCCAATTGACAATTTCCGTTGTGCTTTCTTGGTTGAAAGTGTAGCCCGTGTGAAATATTAATTGCTTTCCTTTCTGTGATGTGATGTATCTTGCTCTTTCTGTCATCCTGTCTAAAAATAGTGTAATAGTCTAAATTATTAAAACTTTAAAATGCATAATACGTTTGTTATTCACATACAAAATTATGCATCACTTTTCCTGTTTCATATTTACATGTATGTTCTTGCTAGATGTTGCACACTTTCTTAGCAGATTTTTCATTGGGTGTGTTGTAATGTGGAGTAGGTGGTGTCTTTTCTGTTGCTTTAAAAAAAAGTGCATTACTTTCATTTTAAATGTTTGCTTGTTGGTAGGTAGTGGGGACTGAGGCAGTTAGGTTTTTTTTAACTGTTTTATGGTGAGTTCCTGTTCAGTAACAATTTTAATTTACTTACTTTTGGTATGTCTTTTTCCAAGTATGTGACTGTTTTTCTTTTTTAGTAGATTAGCAGTTTCTCAATGCTGTACTAATTTCTTTATAGTAACTAACCATAAGGAAATAAAAGTAATAGAGTGTTTTGTTAATTATTTGTTATTTGACATTTTAACTTTAATAAATGTTATGTTTTAGCTTTAATATATGTTTACTTACTTTGCAAGGTAGTGTATACATATCTCCACTTCTGTTTTCAGGTACTGTTTTGAATATGATGCAGTGTCTCCGCTTCTTGCAGTTTTTGTAGTTTGAGTAGTATGTTGTTACAATTTGTGTGCCCTTTATATTGTTAGTTTAATTTTTTGTGCGATTTTATTGGCTATGTTTGTTTATGGTTAATTTGTATTGGTTAGTTTTCTTTAGGTTTGAATTTTTTTTCCAGCTATGTCCTTTTATGGTGAATGCTAAATAATGATTTTATTTTATGATGTTTAATATGTATTTAGTTAAGTTTGCTTTATATATTCCTAAGGCTATTGACGCTGAAGAACGCCAAGCCTCTCGAGTTGGGGCTTGTAAGCAGGCGTCACTGCTATATATCCACAAACAAACACTCCTGCATCCAGGGTGCAAACAAGCCCACCATGCGGTTGTAGATTCAATAATTTTATTTGGCAGAGAGTTCATTTAGCATTACGCATTTCGACCTCTAACCAGGTCTTAATCATATGCAAATCTGGAGCGGTCCACTCCTCCACTTAAATACACAGTTCATAAACAGCAAAGAAGAACTCTACTTGGACTTCCCATTCAGTATTAATTCATGGACCACAGTTCCCAGAATGCAATATGGCTGTAAGTACACATCCACTTTGTGTCCTTCCACATTCCTCCTTAAAAGGATATTTTCCGCTGCCTGGACATCGCATAGTTAGATTCAATCCTCTCGCCTCGAAGAAATCAATTTCATGTTGGGCATAATTATATAATATTCACAGCAGTGACCAGGACAGCATTCTACCATTCCTTTTCAAGTCAGTATGAAATTTGTCAATATTTTGTGACTGCAGCTAATGTTGCAAACCATTAATTATTTAACAAGACCTTAAAGGGGTAATAGTAGACTTGTGAAGTGATAGCGTCCACTCAGGGACAGCTTTCTTGTGAATGGTGGCTCTCAGCACTGGGGAACACACATCAGTGCACAGCATTGCTGCATACTCACTCAGTGCTATTCCCTGAATAGTAACTTAGATTAGTAAGCAGCTCCTGTGCCTCAAAGGGCAGTGGCTGCTTTTAAAACAATGTCTGTGTTCAGAGAACGCAAATGCAGGGATGGAGGTTTCCTGTCTATCGTACCTCCACCTCTGCACTCATAGGCCCCAGCAAGGTGTCCTGACCAAACATACATTGCGACCTCCTGCCAATGGACATTTTATACTGCTTCGGAGTAGAACATCAGTTGCCACAAAATGAAAGGCAGGTCCCGAGCCAGACTGTATTGAGACCAGACTTGGTAGATCCGGCCGTACTAGGTTCTAATCAGCTTGTTCAATAGTGACCTTTAAGAGTTCAGTATTGTACTCTGTGAAAGGCATAAAGAGAGGTTGGAATATTTCCATTTGTGATATTGCATATTTAGCTTTTATGTTCTGATAATTTTGAACATATAGGTAGGGTGGTTAGACCAATGAGAAAACTCGAAAATTGTGACATTACGCAGAGTGTTAAAGTCAATCAATCAATCAATAAAATCTTTATTCATTACTCTTCAGTAACATAAAAACCCATAAAACGAAATACCATATAAAAGAATAAATCATCACAATAAGGCATACATAATAAATACTTTAAAACATATAAGGCACAAGTCATTCAAAAAGGTCCTAGTCTCACGCCTTCCCTAACTTTTATGATCTGCCATATGTAGGAGGCCATTGCACAGCAGACGAACGGGTTGTTCAATTGTTGCAGAAATAATAAGGTTGGTCTGCAATACCTTATGTTAAATATTCTAAAGAGGGGAGGACAAATGTTCTTCTAGGCACATCATAAACAGGATAAAAGAATACAAAAAGACATGTCAACAGTAGTTATTTTTTCTTCTGTGAGACCTTAAGCTTATTCCTGGATAATGCAAACAGTGCAAAGAGGCACCAGATATAAACAACACGTAACAGTATACAGTAACAGTTGTTTGAACTCATATGCTATAACTAATACTAGCCATTATTAGAAAATGTTTTACTTTAAAATGTGTTAATAATTCATCCTATTCCTCCCCAGTGAGGGACACATCATGTGCTGTTTACCTTAAAGCTCTTTTATAGTTTGAAGTATTTCATATTGTGCAGCATGTATTTGCATTCTACTCTTTTAATCTATGATAAAGGCTTAGCAGGGCTGTAATAATCTTCTGTGTGTTCTGTGTCACAGATTCTACTCCCTTGAGATCTTTAATTACTCCCTCTATTTCCCATGCTCTGCCTCTGGGCATCTGTTGCTCACAGTGCAGGACAAAGTTCCAGACTTTGCGTTGGCTGGGATTGATGCTTCCCCTGTGGGAAACCACTGATCAGACTCATCATGATGCTGAGAAAAACAAATGGAATCTAATAATGTAATTTGAGCAGATGCATGAGGTTTAGGATTAATTTCAAATGGCATTTCAGTAATTATTGCAGAATCACATGTCCAAGGAAGTGAAGCCACATTCATTGAGAAAGCAAAATGCAGTCAGATAAGTAAATGAAACGACTGAGTAAAAGAATCTTGTCCAATTCAAATTTGGTGGTCACTCCCAAACACATTAATGAAGGAGCTATATATTGGAGTAAATCCTTCCTTAGCTATTTTCCTAAAATGGGAATAAATACTCCAGAGACTTTGGGGATAAATGTGATAACCCTAGATCAGATATTTAGGAAATTTAAACACGCAAATCAGTCTTAGAACAAATCAAATGCCTAGCAAAATACTGATCACGTAAGAGTACAGAGGCCTACAGATACATTCTAAACAATGAGATACATCTGATTGATCTTTGTAAGGTAAGATGTATGGTGATACCTCTTAGGGCTCATTACATGCTGGAGAATGCCAGGTGGCAGCCTCGTAGAAAGGCCTCTGTTTTGCCAAGTGATTTTATATGGTGTGTTTCCCGGGTACAGGAACACCGGACTCTAGCAGGGCAGTATTCCTCTTCCCCTAGGATTCCGCTCCACCCAACTCGTAATGGGTCCTTAGTCATATCCAAAATCTCCTAACCTTTTCCTAATGCTGCTTGAGATCTAATCAATTAATATCGAAAACTAGGACGGGGAGAATGGGAATTCCTACACCTCAAATGAGAAAATACCCTTGGCTGCAACACAGTATAGTAAAAAGCACTGATAACTCAAGTGGCCTGAGCTCATTATGCCTGTCCTGGATTTTACCTTTTTACATTACCCCCTCACCCTTCTACACGCCATGAACCAACGGATGCAACTTGTAATTGATGTACCTTTTGTAACAATGTGTAACTTGTAACCTATGTAACTCTCCTCATGTAAAGCGCTCTGATACCTCCGGGTCTAGCCAGCGCTATATAAAACTCAAGTAAATAAATAAATAAAATACTCATGATTGGACAAATAAGGTGTCCGATTTTATGTCTCAGAAGGTACATTGAATAAATCAAAATTTAAAAATTTAAAATAAATATATCTTTTTGCCTTTTAAAGGCCCGCACTTGTGTGAACCTCACAAAGAGCACACATGAAAATCACCCAAAATAATTTCCAGTAAAATGCTTAAGTACATCATGTAATCTAGCCATTTGATGTTGAAATGCCTGGCCTATTAGCATAGTATTACCTATTTGAAGCAAAATATTACAGTCCAAATACAATTACTAATTACAGTAACTTTTATTCAAAAGCAGCCATTATGTCTATAAACGCACAAAACTATTTGTCACATGAAACCAACATTACAAAGTTATGAAAAGTAGGTATATATAAGACATTAGGAACCTAGACATTTCAAAATATAGTTTGAATCTAACGAAATACTAGAGATGTCAGCTGACCCTTATGTAGTAATTGCTGAGCAAAACATGGAACTGCCAACAGACCTAACTGAATCTATATTTGTTATATACTAGAACAAAAATACAAGAACATTTAGACATGTTAAGTAAGGTTATGCTACACAAAACGAGCCCAATTCACAAATATAAATCTATCAAACGAATAAGTTAGTTACCTTCTGTAACTTTATTTCTGATGGATACTCTATGTGCAGACTCCTCAACTGTTGAATCTCCTCCAGGCCCTAGACTGAATGCAGTAAACTAAAAATCGCTTTTTGGTGCCAGCATGGGAGTCTGTGGCTCTATCACGACTCTGGTGCCTCCCCAGATGTGACGTTGGCGAGCTGTTTACAGCGCTATCCTGGTGTTCTAACTTCAGTTCTCGTCCTTTTTCCAGGCCTTAGAGAGGAAGACGAGATGCACAAAAGGTACCAAAATGCAGTTTACAAAACTAACTTGCAACATTATTAAGCAATACACCTCAGAATGGTAGGCAGGTGGGTCTGTCAGGAATCTACAGGTAATACAGACTACACTAGAAACCATGATACCACAGCTCAACCACTTGTTCTGAAGGATAATTCTAACTGCAGATCTGGAATCAATACCAAACCAATAACACCAGGAGGAGGGGTAAGTCTCAGTGGACAAAAGAACAAGCACCAAGCACATCCATAAAGGCAATAATCACACAATATCCAGGTCGGAGGAAAACCCAGCAACAAGGAAACAAATAAATCCTGAACCACCATTAAGTATTCAGTCTTGCTGATAACACATAGGACGACATGAAAGAACTGGTTTACCCTGGCAGGAGTAAAAGATCCATACAGTGAAAAGATCTTACTCAGAAAAGTGGTTCAAGAAGAGGTTTATTATAAGCACCTCAACCATCAAAACTTGGTCAGCAACTGCCAGTAAGACTTCAGCATTGTTCACATTCTAAGTCCTATATTCCATAGAACTGACATCATCCATGAGTAATGAAGATAGACATCACACATCTCCCTTCTAATAATAAAATATTCAGAAATCACTAAATACCAGATACAAAGAAGGTAAAACATGAGACTTCACAAAACAATGAAAAGAACTAATTAACATAATCTTTAAAACGAGATGGTATATTTGTCTTACACCCACTTCGTCTAACATCCGATCGTGACAAAGTATCAGAGAAACCCACCCCATCTTTTCCATCCACTTTCATTTCCAGATCAGATTTGAGCACAACTACGTGACTCAGATTCCAAATTCTTCCATCCTCCATTTTGGCAGCATTTTTAAAGCATTTTATAACATGAATAGGTTTTTAATATTTTGACCAAGACATTGCACCTACAGGAGCTTTAAGGCGTACCAAGTCACCTACTTTTACAGCAACTTGTTTTACCCTTTTTCTTTCATCAAATTTTTTTGTTCTTTAACTGTAATCTTTCTTCTCTAAGTCTACAATCTCCAATACTATTATTTTTGATACCTTTACCCCAAGTCATCCAACTGGGACACAATTAAGTGTTAGGAGTCCTTCCTTTGAACAACTCAAAAGGAGACTTGCGAGTAGTGGTATGAGGTGTTAAACGATGAGCCATAATACACTTTTGTAACTCCTCCTTCCAATTTAAGGAATTTACTCTAGACAGTTGAATGTTCTCCTTTATTACTCTATTAAATCTTTCAACTGTCCCATTAGCCTCCGGATGATATATTGAACATCTTTTATGTTGAATACCACACATCGTTAAGAAATCACTCATTTGTTTAGAACAAAACTGAGGGCCATTGTCAGACAAAAGTGTTTTGGGAAAACTTTCTCTTTTAAACACATCTTGTAAAAATGAAATTACACTAGTAGTAGTCACTTCTGACACACACAAAACTTCCACCCATCTAGAGTAAAGATCAATCAAAACTATTAAGTAAGGTGTTACATGTTCTCCACTAAATGGTCCAACAATATTATGGCAATATCTTGCCAAGGACTATCAGGCAACCTGCGACAAACCATGGGCATGGTACATGGAGTAACAATTTTATCACTGATTTTACATTGCATACATTCCCTAACCTCACGTTCAATCTCTAAATCCATTCCAGGCCACCAGAAACTAGCTCTCAATCTTTCTTTAGTTTTCACTATATCTAAATGACCCTGATGTGCTTCCACCATCAATTTCTTTCTTAAAGACAAAGGAGAAACCAATTTCGTACCTCTCAACAAAATGCCTTTGTCAACAGACAACTCATCAGAAATCATATGCCAAATTTTGGATAAAGATTTATCAAACATCGTTCCTGATTGAATCATATTCATAACTTTCATCAACTCGTTGTCCTTTAACAAGTCTTCTTTCCACTCATCCTCATTTATAATGCCAGAGATGATTTCACAAACTTTTACTTCCTCCTCAAGTATTGATTTTCTTCAACATTAGAAACCAGACGGGAAAGACAATCAGCAGACACATTATCCACACCTGGTAAATGTTCTACTGTAAAATTAAAATCTTGTAAGCCAACCTCCCACCGTCTAATCCCAGAGGAAATTAAGTCAAGACCTTCTTTTGAAAAAATTTCTCTAAGAGGTTTGTGATCTGAACATACCTTAAAATAAGTTCCCCAAATGAAATTGTGAAACTTGATGAGAGCCCAGTAAATGGCCAACGCTTCTCTTTCAACTACAGAGTAATTGAACTCTGCACCACGTAAACTTCTTGATGCACAAGCAATGAGCTGTTCCTTACCATCCCTTGTTTGTTTTAAAATCGCCGCCAAACCTTTTGAACTTGCATCTGTTACCACAGTAGTTTCATTTCCAGGAATAAAAGCTTGCAAATTAGGAGCATCTTTCAAGTTATTTTTTAACTCAACAAATTCCTCTTCATATTCTTGAGACCATTTAAACTCTTTGTTCTTACCAAGTAATTATCTCATGTTACTAGACTTACTGGCCAAATTACATATGAACTTTCCATAATACTCAACCATCCCCTTAAATGATACAACTTCCTCTTTTGAATTCGGTGATGCTAACTTGACAATAGTGTCCATCAATTCTTTCTTTGGAACCACACCTGTAGCTGTGATGTGACGACCCAAATAATTTACTTCCTGAACTGAAAATTTACATTTCTCATATTTTAAAGTGAGACCAGCCTTTTGAAGTTTTTCTAAAATGACTCTTCCTCTGATATCATGTTCTTGTTGAGTCATTCCAAATATCAATAAATCATCTTGATAACAGTTGACCCCTTTCACCTCTTTTAAAATTGATGACATTACTCTCTGAAAAACAGAGGCAGCGGACAACAGACCGAACGGCATTCTTCTATACTTGAATGCACCCATAGGTGTGATGAACGCTGTCAAATCTTGTGAACCCTGAGTTAATTCAATCTGATGATATGCCTGTGTGAAATCAAGAGTCGTAAAAAACTTGGCCCCATTTAAAGTTGACATTATCTCATCTATATTTGGCAGTGGAAATGTATCCACTACAACCTCTTTGTTTAATGACCTGAGGTCCACACATAATCTAATCTCGCCATTTGCTTTGTTGGCAACGACAACTGTTGCCAACCCCTCAGTGGCCTCCACAGGTGTTATGATTTCTTGCTTTAAAAGTTTATTCAATTCTTGTTCTACTTTTTCTTGTAATGCAATCGGAATTCTCCTTACTTAGCCACTGACGGCACAGCCCCATTTTTCAATTTAATACAATGTTTATATCCTTTTAAACATCCTAAACTTTCTTTAAACAAGTGTGGAAATTCTAACACAAAATCATTTGAATTAGTTTCAACTTTCTGTATTTGTACTTGCGGTTCTGCATTTGGATTTAATGTAACTCCCAATAAACGTTGATGTGGCCACCCAAGCAAACCATCTCCTTTTTTGACACATACATTTTTCCAACTCTTAACTTCTTCTCCATCTCTATACAAGCATTAAAATAGCCCAGCATGCTTATAGGTTGACCACCATAACCTCCAGGACACACATCCATTTTATGTAATTTGTTTTTCTCTTAAAACCACTTGCCGAAAATCTCTTTCGAAATAATGGTAAGATGAGAGCATGAATCAAATTTCATCTCTAGATCCACCCCATCAATTCTTACATTTCCAACAGGATGATCTTTACCTTTGGACTCTGTTACCTGGCATATTACCTCTTTTATTTCTTTATTCTGAAATCTTTTATGTTTATTACTACAAAATCTTATAAAATGTCCCCTTTTTCCACATGCATGACAGATCACACTCAATGCAGGACAGTTTCTAGAATTTGCTTTGTGACCAGATCTTCCACAACGAAAACATTCAAATGTATTTTTTAAACCATTCTCTTTAACTACCTCTTTAGAAGTTGGTTTGTCATTTTTTATAAGACATACATTTTCTTCCACTTCTTCTACACTCGGTTGAACCTTTTTTTTCACTCTTCAATTCAGTAACACATTTTAACATGTGTTCAACCCTTTTGCTATAGAAATAACTTCTCCCAACGGAGGCTCATCCTTGAGCCATTATTCTTCACAAATTTTACCAGAAGAGCACGGCTGGGTAAAAATAGGAGAAACATCAACCATCATCAGCCTAGAAAGAAAAATAGAAATGGAGCACAGAGATCCAGAAACAAACAACCCACAAATGGGGGCAAACAGGTCCTACACAAGTCCCCCAATAAGATGATGAAACTGAACTGAGTATAACAACTGTGGCCAACAGCAGCCTGAACAGCACTAATCTCTAGAAGACAATCACTCATTCTGGCCTACTCCTAAAGGAGGCGTTCAACATGGTCTGACCGGGGGAAGCCATGTGTGGCGGTTACTACAACTGTCACTTTTGATCATGGTACTCTACAAAGGCACCACGACCTCACTAGCTGTGCGATGGCAGCAGCAACTGGTTATCAGAAAGGGAATGTTGCCACCTGTAAGGTAGCAGTCCCATAAAATGTTCAAGTCCGCAGATTCACCAGGTATGTTCATCACAGATGGCAAACCCATCGATTAAGCATCAAGACATCTCCTGGAAGCGTTATCTACAGCTACAGAAATCTGCCCATTAAAGAGGTGAGAATGATCAAAGGTGGTATCCAACTTATTTGCCTGAGTCTCTCTATAAAGGCCAAAGCAGCGCAACCAAGCATATCTTCGAAGAGTCATCGAGTATTGCATAAATCTAACCATCAAATAGAAAACCCAGTATCAAGATCACAAATAAGTTGTAAAACAACCTCAAATCCATCATTAATCACTTCAGTAAAGAGACCGCTCAAGTTATCCAGCAAGTAAAGAACCACCATCTGCCAGCAATTGTGTGTGATTGCAGGAGCATCATTTCCATTCACAAATGCGTCCCATCAGCTGGGGAGGATAAGCGCCATCATAAATAAAATATAGAGCCTGTAGGCCCAGGGCCTCTGTAGCCAGGTGAGAAATGTTTTCAGCTTTCGCAGAAGTTGGCCTACTACAAACTGACATAGCCAAATCTAACAATGCCTCATTAAAAGGCCATAAAGGTTCTGACACTGAAGGACCAGTCTGGAAAATGTCAGCCAAAATATTGCTTTTAACCTCTGCCAAGGGTGGAAGTAATTCAAAGTCCTCAGCTGCTTTGCTCAACACCTCCTTGAAAAATATAAAGTCCACAGAAAGGACTGACTGGAGGTCATCAGGAGTAACAGCCAGAAGTGCTGAGAGCAGCAAGCTGTGGGATCCAAACTTAGGAACTTCTTCAAAGTCAGAGAAAGAACAGAGTGAATCCTTCTTCAACTCTGCCTCTAGGGAAGAAAAAGTCTCAACTATGACACACACAAGAAATATGCCTCTAAATCAGGATGTCTCTTAGGAACAGAGATCCAAGTCAGAATTGGCATCACAGATATGCTGGTCTTAATGCCAACATCAAAGAGGGTGGTGAAGACTTCAGCAGCTGATAAACCGTCAGGCTCAGGAGTGACTCTACTGGCACTAGGAAGAATCCACAATAGGGCCGAAGGCACACAAGAGGGAGATGGAGGAGGCTGGAGCATAGTTTGCAAAGCTAGGATGATAGCTGTCACCTCAGTGGAGTCAACACCAGGAGCTAGAAAATCCAAGAGTGGGGTCGGAGAAGGGACAGGCACTAATATCAGATTCATGGCCTCAAAGGAGGGGCATCTCTTCGAAGATGACATTGAGTCATGGAGCAAATCTTCTGATCAAGGTTCTGTCCCTAGATCGGGACCAACATCAAGATGATGGTATGCCCTCAGTAAAATTGAACTGATGTCAGGATGGTAAAATGCATTATGAGCCCAAGTTTGTGTTGAGTAGTGCTAGATGTGAGAAGAACTGTATGTTATAATGGACAATTTACACATGTGTAATGTTTTAAGTATGTGCATCTGTTTTGTTAGCATTATTATATTGTGATTTGTATTGGTATCTTCAATATCTAAATTTATATGACAATTTTGTTTCTATTAATTTAGCTTACATTAGATGTAGGATTTGTGCTTGCAGTGTTATTTCTGGACTCTAACGTTTTCTATGTGATTCCCTTGCAGCACCTGTGAGTAACCATGTGTGGTGTTACACTTACTTCATAGCTAGGATTCAGAAGATAGGAGCCCGTTTGGGCTATAGAACTACTTTAGTAGATGAGGATGCTTCTTTTGTGAATTGCAACTTTCTTACCCTTTTGTAAGTGTGATTTTGTATCTGCATGTCCCCTTCTTTGCCCCTCCTTAATCTTCCCTTTCCCTCTCATACTTTGTATTAGATATACCCAGATGTCTACCCACTCTGCCTTGCCACTACCCCATTTTAACCTAAAATATGGATCTACTTGTGTGTAGTTTCCCCAGGACTTTTGCCTTCTGACCTCATGTTTTGACTGTGTGCTGAACTTGTTTTTTGCTGGCTTTAGGACTCTGTGCACTTTTTCACTGCTGACCAGTGCTAATGTGCATGTGCTCTGTGTTTAAAATGTAATGGCATTTGATTTCTCCATGATTGACATATCTGATTTACTAATAAGTCCGTAGTACAGTGCACTACATGTGCAGGGTCTGTAAATCAAATGCTGCTGGTGGGCCAGCAATACTGATTGCGTCACACACATGAGTAGCCCTTCAAACCTGTCTCAGGCCTGCAACAGCAAAGCCTCTGTGTGCAGTTTTAAACTGCCATGTCAACCTGGCAAGTTCACCTACTTGCCAGGCCCAACCCTCCCATTTTATTACATGTAAGTCACACCTAAGTTAGGCCCTAGGCAGCCCCATGGGCAGGATGCAGTGTATTTAAAAGGTAGGAAGTGTGCTGTTGAGTTTTACATATCCTTGTAGTGAAAAACTGCTACATTTGTTTTTCACTACAGCAAGGCCTATCTCTCTCATATGTTAGAATTGGAGCTCCCTTGTAACACTTTAGAAGTGTAACTTCCAATTGGGAGCAGATGGAAAATTGGAGTTTGGTGTCTCTGGACTCACAATTTAAAAACACATCTTTTAGTGAAGTTGGTTTTTAAATTGCAGGTCTGAAAATGCCACTTGTAGAAAGTTTTTCCAAAGGAACAATGGTCCCTTACACACAAAATAATATACAACAATGGTACATAGAAATATAATAAGTCTATGTTTGGAATCCAAATGGAAAAACATAAATTTATTGATTTAGAATAAAAATCTCATTGAAGTGGGGGAATATAAAAACAAAAGGAAGTCACTGGGACTTCAAAACACAGGCATTTTTAACAAGTGGCTAATGTAAGAACCCAATGGTCAAGCCACCACTACACAGTACCTTTGCTCATATATCAAAATAAACAATTACAGAGGATTAAGTAAAGCCCTTCTGATTTTATTCTTAAACACTATTCCATACATGTAATCACTATATATGATTTTAGTAATAATTGTGAAGCATCCAAATACAAAATTCAGAATTATGCTAAAGCATCCAAATGCAAAATTCAGAATTATGCTACAACCATAAACAATTTCAAATAACCCACAGGTGGAATTTAGCCTCCATATTTTACAGCTTTTACTTAATTATCCTGCATGTGCAAGATGTCTAATTGGGTTAACATTCACATGCATATTTCATAATCTTTATTCGATTTTATAAATAAAATCATAAAAGTCAAGTCATAAAAATTACATACAATTTCTCATTATCAAATTCATTCTATTTTAACACCCCCATCAAGAAACACACTAGAGAAAAGCAGATAAAAGGACTATTTAACAGCTGTAAGAACAGCAAGGCTGGCCTAACTTGCGTAAATGTCATTAATTTTAAAATTGGGCGTAGATATTTATGTTTCAGATTATTGTATTTTGGGCAAAGCATAACAATATGTAATGTATCATTGATTGATGTGTTGTCACAGTTACATAGGGGCAAGTCTGATTTCGTAAAACATCCACGATTAAAAGGGATTAAGCGAGGGAATAAATTTAGCCTAAAGTAAATCAATATACGGCGTTGATGTCGTGTCATATTCCAAGGTTTGATGTTACTGACAGTTTGCACTAATATTGCATGTCACATGGAGTGTTTCATTAGGGCAGAATCCTCACGTTCTAATGCCAGCTTATCCCTAAAGGCGGTTTCGATCCATGTCCCATCAGAGCAGGTTATGGCAAAAGGATTATCATACAGATCAGACCTCCCCAAAGCCCGGAGATTAAGCTCCACATATGCCAACCATGGTATCCGGGAGGATTTTTCTAATTTTAACAAATTCTGCAGAATCAGTCTGTTAAGACTAAGTTCCTCCTTTACCCAAATTGAGTTCCAAAGCTTTAGAGGGCAGAGGCACAGCTGATCTCTAATAAAATCTAAACCTAATTCTTCATGTACAATTTCGTAATGTACACTTTGTGGGACTCCCAGGAGACCCCTTAAAAAATTTGTTTTGGGCTACTTGAAGTGGAGCAACCCCGCCATACACCCAGATTCCACGGCCGTAGCTCGCTAATGGGACACACTTGGCCCTATAGATTTTTAAAATAGATTGTATATGAGTGCGCCCAAGCCTATGTGAGAAATCTCCAATACTAAATATCGCTCTATTAAAGGATAAGACATTCTGTTTTATAAGTGAGTGCCAGTTAAGCCCAGAGTCCAATTGGACCCCCAAATATCTGAACTTTTCTACCTGACTAAAATGTTGGCCATCTCCTACATATTTCATAGTTTACGTATTTGATGGGCCGATCTTCATGACATGTGACTTAGAAAAATGTGTTGTTAGGTCCAGGCTACTCATAAAACTAATAAAAAGATTAAGAAGTTTGTGCAAACCTATGGCCGTACGAACAATTAAAACAGTATCATCTGCATAGAGCAAGGCAGGTATAGAACGACCACCTGCAATAGGGTCGTCTACACCTGGAGTAGCCAAAGCTTGCTCTATGTGGTTGATATAAAAAGTAAATAAGAAAGGGGCTAAAATATAGCCTTGCCGGACCCCACGCTGCAGTTTAAAGTGCTCAGTGCATTCCCCATTAGGGCCAAACCTGACGCTAGCTAAAAGATTACTGTGCAAATTCCGCAAAAAATTTATTAAAACTGGGTCGGCACCCGTCTGTTCCATCAAGGACCAAAGCTTAGAGCGATTGACTCTATTGAAAGAAGAGCTAAGGTCCATGAAGGCCAAATGGACTGCCCCCTTTTTGGGCTTAGTATATTTTCAGGCAAATAAATAAAGGTTTAAAGTTTGCTCTATGGTGCCCCGGTCGTGGCGGAACCCATACTGGAGGTCAGATAAAAAGCCTCTCTCCTCTGCCCAATCCTCAAGACGGTTTAATAAAATCCGGCCGACAATCTTCACCTCTGAATCTATAAGAGAGATGAGCCTAAAGCATCCAGGGTCTGACCTGTTACCCTTTTTAAAGACAGGAACTATTATTGAGCAAAACCAAGTTAGCGGAAGAGGAACGGAGGCTGCAGAATTTAAGTGCAATGCTAGTAACGGGGCCCATAAATCTATACATGTTTTAAAGAGGTCCCCTGGTACCTCATCGGGCCCTGGCGCTTTATTTAATGGCAGCTGGGAAATGTCGGTTCTGACCTCTGCTAAGTTGCATATCTGTATGTAAACCACAGGTCACAAGTTCACATATAATAAAGGCTAACCCAGACTTCTATTCTTCCGAGGCCAGGTAAATGAATACCATCAAACAGGGTATTAACACCTGCCATTTACAAAACTAGAAATTTGCAGTGCTAAGGTATGAATCAAAATACAAAAAAGTTATGACACCTAGAGGATTGAACAGGACATACTGGCATCTTTTAAACAAATCTTGCTACTTTCAATGACATCTATGTTAAATGTACTCAGTACTGTGTACTCACGACCTTCCCACTAGCTCTTAAAACTAGACAAATCTCACCACTAATCAAGAAACCAAACCTAGACTGGGAAAACCTCAAGATCTTCAGGTCTGTAATTAAACTGCCCTTTTTTTAACTCAACTCTCACTTTATAAATCGCATCGATAAGTCACAATCAGGATTCAGACAGACACACAGTATGGAATCAGTCACACTATACATCACAGATAACATCCTCAAATCCTCAATCATTTATCCCTGCTAAACATGCTACCAGCCAGTATGAGCATCAGTGGATCTACCTCGAACTGGCTCCAATCATTCCTGCCAAGCCAATGACAATTCATAATGCTCGATTCCTTCATGTCATAAACATACTACTTGTGAGGATTTGGGTGTATTATAAGGTATTGCTCTGTGGCCTTACCATGTAATACACTCGCAACAACTGTCTTGGGTCCAGTCAGGCTGATTTGTAAAACCTTAAGCTCAACCCTGGGTAGCTATGGCTTTAAGCAGCAAGGCTTAAATAAAGGAACTAGTGTAAGGCATTTAACAGTACCAAACAACGGAATAAAATGCCCACACAACATGAAAGAAATCTGACATCAATTTATAAAACTAGATTTTTATGAATTTTTAGAAACTGAGATGAGCAAAATCCACTGGAGGATTTTGGAAATACAGGTTTTCAAAGGAAACTTAAATCTTAGTTTAACCGCAAAGAAGCAATGGTGACCATAACATTGTAAACTTTTGAAAAGTTTGTAGGAGTTGAGTTTGACTTCTCTGGTCAGCCTTGGGCGACCAAATCAGACAGGGTGAAAGTCTGGTGGGCCAGTAAGGAGCATTTGGACAGGTACCTGGCCACCAAAGTGTTTTCTAGTCCAATTCCAAACTTTACAGCACAACCGCCATACACTTCAAGGAGTGGTCCTGATGTTGCGAATGCAGGAGATGGAAGATGCTCAAAGATGCTCTAGGTGCTGTTCAGTCGACAGGGTGGGGCCTTTACAGTTACTCCTTTGTCCACGGGTCAGGTGGGGCGACCTTGGCCACAAAGGTCGGGGTCCCTCGAGGTCCTCTTTGATACAGTAGAGGGGCAGCTGTGGCTGGATTAGCAGTCTCGTCCATGGCGCTCCCAGTGATATCCCTTGGTGGATGCCGGTGTCCCTCTTGGGCAACAAATTTGGACTTAGATGACACTCCCGAGTCTGTCTGACTCGAGTGCAACTTTTTCCCATCAAGGATCAGTCTCTTGGGATGACTTGCCAAAATGGGCTACTGCAGCTTTGATGGCCCTGGTGCTGGTTCCAGGGGGTCAGCTGACTGACCCTTGGAGTCTCTTCTTTGATCTGGGGAGCAACTTTCCCCCGAGTCAGGAGCAACAGGCACAGTCCTTTCTTTGCTAGCTGAAGGTGCAGCAGGTGCAGTCCAGAAGGCAATGCAGTCTTCCTTTGCCAAGTACAGGGGTCAGCAAGTCAGTCCTTCTTCAGTCCTCTTTCCAGATCCGGCATGATCTGAGGTTCAGGGTGACAGAGGTGCTATATTTATGCACAAGAAAGTGCCCTGGGGGGTGATGTGGTCACTAGTCAATGTGCTACCAGGTCCCCTCCCTCTTGGTGATGACTTTCCAACTGTGTATGGCATTTAGCTATCTCAGAGAGCACTATTCTGCCCACTCTCAAGATGTCTGAACCCTTCCTCGGATCTCAGGAGCTTGGTAGTCCACCCTAGAGGTGTGGCTACCTGTGGGCTATGTGCCCACAGAAAAACCAGTTTGGAAACCGGTCTCCCCTCTCTGTTCCCGCCGCCAGCCTGTCTACCTGAACAAAGGGCAGCCCCTCAGGAGTGTGATCGCCATTTGCCCACTAAAGGTCGCTTCGCCTTTGAATCTCGGCTTTTGGGCTAACACCCTTCCTGCAAAGTGGAGGTGACACCTCACCCAGTAGCAGGCTGCTATTGTTCCTAAGCCTGGGAGTTGTTCACACGTCTCCCGAGGAGGGCAGAAATCTCGCTGGTGGCTAGCAACCATGTGAGGCCACTGGGCAAACTGGGTCACAACTTTCTAAAAGTATAATAGTGAAATTAAACTCACCTTGGGCATCAAATCTGGTCTAATGCCACAATTAATTTGATACCATATAGTACTCATCTAGGTAGTCCCATTCAGGAGTTAGCCAAGCTGAGGGGTAAGCCAGCAAACCTGTGTTGTTAGCCAATGGGGTAACTAACTCTCTTACAGCCAAACAACAATTTGGAAGTGTTGCTGCTAAGACATATATATAAAATACATGTCTTACTCAATAATATACAGCTCGCTGCCTTAGGGCTTGATAGGCCTTTCTTAGAGGAGACTTACATTTATCGTTAAGGGAAGTGGGGGCTTTGCCAAAGTTGAGCAAGCAGTGTTGCCACTGCCCTATCAGTCCGCAGTGGCAGGCTGGAAGCCATTTTGTACTTTGCCACACATAGGGTGGCACAATCAGTGCTGCAGCCATGGGTGGATACCCTGCCTCTCAATCCCTGGGTACCCTATACTAGGGGCTTATAAGTAAGCCAGTTTCTGCCAATTGGGGTACCCAATTTGACACACACTTTGTAAGGAGTTAGAACACTGGCACTGAGGTCTGGCTATCAGGGCTCAGTGCATTCTCGATAAACGAGCAGCATCAGTCCAAAAATGTGTGGGTGAACATGCAAAAAGAGGCATTTCCTTACACTACTTAAACTCCAGTGTAGCACCAGGATCATTTCTCTTCTCTCACCTTCTAACATGTACATGAAGCCACGAACTGAAGTAGTGCAAGGCAAAAACGTATAAACACACCAATATGTGGTCAATATGCAATTGTACTTTAGAGTGTCCAAACCTTTAAATATAACCAATCTGGAAGAATGCTTAGAAAAATTAGTTGAATGGATGGCTACCTTTTCACTGAAGATGATTACCCACCAAATTAGTCCTTGACTCCAAAAACAATCAAGCACCTGTTTGATAGCTTGGAGTTCTGCCTTTCCCCTTGGGAATTTCACCTATGAGCACGCTGATAGCAAAATCTTTGGAATTCACTCTAGACAAAAACCTGAGTTACAATCAATCAATCAATCAATCAAATAACATTTGTTAAGCGCAAACCTGCTTCAGCAGAAGTGTCCCAGCGCTCAAAGCAAACACAGAAATCTCACCACATTACCTAGCCTGCTAGGCTGAATCAAACAGCCAGGCTTTTAGCTTTCTTTTAAAATTAGTAAATGATTCAGCTCAACGCAGCTTAGGCGGCAGATCTTTCAGAGCTTGCCCTTAAGGATCGTGACAGAGCTTTCTCCACGGCGGACCTAGAAAGATTTTGAAATCCGCATTAAACGGAGGTTGTTTGACCTTAGCACTCTCTCTTGGGTGTAGGGGATCAGTCTGTTCCTCAAATAGGGAGGGCCTAATCCTGCAAATGCGCTAAAGACCTGCATAAGGGTTTTTAATTTAATAGGCTTTGCCACAGGGAGCCAGTGCAGCTGCTTCATATGGGGGGGGGGTTATGCTGACAGAGAGGGGCTCACTATATCAGTCTTGCTGCATCATTCTGAATTATCTGAAGTTTGTATGTCAAGCAAGCACGCAATCTGAAATAGAGACTGTTAGCGTAGTCCAATCGAAAGATTACCATAGAATGTACTACAGTTTTACGGATCTCTTCTGGGACCAAATGCAAATACTTCCTTAAGGTATTCTATTTCAGGAAGCAGACTAATGAGATCTGCCTAATTAGGGCAGAGAAGGAGAGGTCTGAGTCAAATATAATGCCTAGATTCCTAGCAGAGGAAGTAGGCATCAGGAGGAGAATTAATTCTTCAGGCCACCAGAGGTTCGATGACAGGGGCCTGTCTTGGCTAAAGACCAAAACTTCTGTTTTGTTGGAGTTAAATTTAAGACAGTTTGACTCCATCCAGGCACCAACTCCTTTGAGGCACTCCTTAAAGTTACGTAGCGCTACTTCTAAATGTTCCTGAAAAGAAAATACCAGTTGAGTGTCATCTGCATATGAGACCACCTTCACACCCCAGGTTTCCATCAACTCAGCCATAGGGGCACGTTATAGATTAAACAAGAGTGGGCTCTGGGCCGATCCCCGAGGTATCCCACAAACCAGAGGTTTGGATCCTGAAGAGAAAGAGAGGAGGTACACTCATTGGGATCTGCCTTCCAAAAAGGATTCAAACCAGGAGATAGCCTCGCCCCAAATTTCCTGTTGACTTAAACTGTTCAAAAGGATGGGATGGAACACTGTGTCAAACACTGCTGACATGTCATAGAACAGGTGTACTTTTATCAAGGTTCTCCGTTACAAACTCAACCACCTCCAGAAGAGCCATTTCGGTGGTATAATCTGCTCGGAAGCCCAACCGGGAGTCATGGAGAAGGCCATTTGCCTCCACAAAGGCATATAACTGCTCGTTCACCATTTTTTCCAAAGTTTTAGTCGGGGCAGAAAGAAGTGAATAGAGTTACAATGAACAATTCAATAAACTAACAAGAACAGCTACTTACCACAGTGAGATAATCTAACAAGAGAAGAAAATTAGTCTGACTCTGGAGGTCCCCAAAACGAATAAGAACAAGACCACTAAGCTGAACTTCTCCTGCTTATCCCTGAGACTATGCAATCACATCCCTGAATACATAACAATGTCAATTCTCCTGACATTCCATAAAAATCTAAAAACACACATTTTAGCTCTTTCTACAATTGTTCTCCTTCCCTTATATCTAGTACAAGTTACGATAATTCCCATAGATAGTCATAGATATGGTTATTGGAAGATAAATGTTTCATGTAGCAAAATATTTTATGTTAAGTGCCTTGTGGCACCTATAGTTAGGGCAGCATTGTATAAATACCACTAATAAATAAATAAATAAATAAACAAACAAACAAAATAGTGGACCTCTCATCTTTGACGTGCTTAGACTTAAGATACATTACCGAGAGTAATGACATTTAATAATTACATCCTTATTTGAACCCTGGATACATTTTACATATGAAACTGTTAAGTTGTTTAATGGCATCTTGGAGAATGGGAATTTCATTCTCTCCATCCGTTGGCATGATGGTAACGAAAATTATATTCAACAAAAATATTTTTATTTTTGTATACCTAAAATGAAATAACTAAGAAAACAATTTCCAAAACATTTATAATTGTAGGTAACTGGAATGAAATTGTACATAAAAAAGTATGGGTGGTTTTGTAGAGAAATGTGCGTCCTGTGGGATATACTTAATAGTTATGTTTAATTATTTACTCTGGCAACAAAAACGAAATAAATAGATAACTTATTATATATGGTGTTGTTTATGGATAGGGAAAATCAATATTTCGTTAGCTCAATGGACTGAAGTTGAAATTGCATAGGGGATGAGGGTTCGTGCCCAAATAGTTTTAATGTGGTGTGAGTTGGAGTAAAAATTACCTCAAATCCTTTAACGCCATCCCCAAGTGTTTCAACAATTCCAGATAATTCAAAGCCAGGAAGCAGGGGTGTCTTTGGAGGGTTATCAATGTTTCCTTGTCTCACCATCAGGTCGATAAAGTTAATCCCACTGTAAAGTAAATGAAATAGAGGAAAACTGCATCATTACGTGTTTCATGCTTTCATTTTCAATGTTGGACTTGTCTTTCATAATTTTCAGGCAACCAAAACTCTGTTCACGTATACTGCAGCTTTAGAACATTCTTTTACCACCCACATTATTCCTAAATGTAAGAAGGCACTGTAATCAAAACTTGACTAAAGTGATTAACATGATCATAGACTAACTAGTAATGCCAGAAGAGGAAGACATCCATCTGTGCTTTATTAGAAGTCTGTGATAAGACCATTTGGAAAAGTAAGTAACACTGTGGTGGAATCAAAGTATGTAGACAATACTTGAAAAAATTTGCACTGTAGATGCCAGCAAAAATCTGGTATTTGGGCGTGGGGACAACCTTTACTTTTGGTTGATATTAATGAAATGCATTTTGTAAGTGTGACAGCTATACAACACCAAACTGCTGCATTTTCGTTAGGTCCTAACCTATCTATATCTACTAGAGAGATTCATCACCAGAAGCTGAGATAAAACCTCATTATAGTCACCACCTACATATCACTCATTACACCTTGGGGCATATTCCCAAGAACGTGTGATAACTACCGCAAAATCAGCTTAACGCAACACTTCACATCGCAGTCCATCACGGGAAAATAACGCTGTGTTAACGTGGTATTCCCAACACGGCGGTACCATGCGATAGTCACACGACAACGCGTCAAATGAACGTGTTAAAATCAACGCGATGCTGCAAAACCGCAAAACCCCAACGCGAAAATAGTAGCGATGACGCCAATCGCGATACAAAAATCTGCGAAAACCAGCCACAGGCCTGCAATTCCCACGCGTCATGCGGGAAAATGCACCATAAAAGTAGAAAAAAAACATACAAACAAAAGCCAAACAACAGTGAAGCACAATGGAGGCATCCGGAGCAAGTACAGAGGACAACCAGAACCCCACAAGCCCCCCGGAGGACCAGCCTGTGACCTCGGGGTCAGGGAAGGGCAAGGCCAAGGACAAGAAGAGTAGGAAGAAGCGGTTCAGTCCGCAGGAAAACAGGATCCTGATAACGGAGGTGATAGAACACCATCAACCACTGTTCGTCACCTCCACTGTGTCACTGGCAACTAAAAATGGAATATGGCAGACCATCGTGGACAAGGTGAATGCAGTCGGAGTGCTGAGGAGGACAATGGACGAGGTCAAGAGGCGCTGGAATGATGTGAAGCGCAAAACCAAGCAGAAACTCGCAAACAACCAGAAGGCAGCAATGCAGACTGGAGGTGGCAGTCCAGCGCCACAGGAGGAGCTGGACGAGATGGAGGAAATGGTGTCCACAGTCATCAGTGGGGAGACGGTGGCAGGAGTTGGGGGACCGGACACTGCTCAACATGACCGGACACAACAGCAACAGGGTGAGTAACGACCAGGGACTTTGGGGACGGGGGGAGAGGGGCACAATGGCACACATGCATAATTAAGCACAGCACATCTGCGGACAAACCATGCCCCAGACCCCCAACTCCCACCAAGAGACTAATGCACACAGGTATGCAACATCTCAGCACCGCATAAGCACAGAAGTCCGAGGCACACCGCATGTAATGGATAAGTTGCAGCTAAATCAGAGCTGCAGGGGCGACTCCCCCAAAATGCGGCACACACACATTACATGCAGAGCACATCAACATTGACAACAACACGTCCACAACAGAACAGAGGACACAACTGGTGCCGCATGTGTGTAGAAACTGGCCAATCACATTTGGCATTGCAGGGAAATGTGAGTTGACAATGTAAAAGTACAAACACACATCCGTGATGTAGTCGGAATGTCCACTGTCCCGCATCAAATAGGCAGCTTCCTCCAAACAGTCACAATGTACACTGTCATGCAGTCTGAATGTAAACATGTACAATGCGTCAACATACATGTGAACACAATGTCAAACTGCATCCCCCCTTCACATTGCAGGGGGAAATCCAACACCTCCTGCGGAGCAGTCCGAACCTCTCTTCTCTGATGACTAAGAGGACCACCAAACCTTCGACTCCGACGCCCTCCAACAGCTCGTTGAGAGCCTCCGCAGCCCACTTCCAGGAGCAGGGCAGCCCAGCTGCCACGAGGAGAACCCACCCCCTGCACAGAACACACAGCAGGCAGCACCCACCACCACGGCTGCCTCCCAGGACCCCCACGACGAACACATGGCCTTCCAACGCCGTGAGTTGGGGTGCCAGGAGAAGCTGGCTGAACAGGTGCAGGTGGGGTTCGACCGCATGGCAGCCAAACTAGACGCCATACGTGGGTGTCTAAGTCCCAT